>PVLD010014377.1:0-52627 GCA_004027595.1 Dinomys branickii | reverse complement strand
CTTTTGACTTTTGAGTTGAGGCCATTTACATTAATGGTTATCATGGTTATATGTTGGCTTATTCTAGTCATGTTATTTACTTGATGTTTTTCTTCGTTTGCTGACTGTTTATTTGCTTGTTCTGTTTAGGGAGTTATTTGTAATGTTGTTCTTGGAATTGTGGTCTCTTTTTTCTCTGTCTAGAATATCTTTTAGTGCTTTTTGCAATGCTGGTTTGGCATTCATGAAGTTCTTCAGTTGTTCTTTGTCGTGGAAATATTTTATTTCTCCATTGAATTTGAGGGATCGTTTTGCAGGATACATCAGTCTGGGTTGGAAGTTGTTTTGTCTCAGAATCTGTAATACCTCACTCCAAGCTCTTCTTGATTTCATGGTTTCCGTTGAGAAGTCTGCTGTGATTCTGATGGGCTTTCCTTTATAGGTGATCTGTTTCTTTTCTCTAGCAGCTTTTAATATTGTGTTCTTTTGCTGGATATCTGGGATCTTGAGTATTATATGCCTGTGTGTGTTTTTCTTTGGGTTATGGATCATTGGGTTTCTATATGCCTCGATTAACTGAACTTCAGTATCTTTTAACTTGTTTGGGAAATTTTCTGCTATTATTTCAGCAAATATTCTTTTTATATCGTTTGTGACATCTCCTGCTATTTCACACACTCCTATAACTCGAATATTGTTACGTTTTGCCTCATCTTGGAGCTGTTGGATTGACTTTTCTTGTGTCTTTGATGATATTATGAGATTCTTCCTTTCACGCTCATAAGCTGCCATGCTGTCTTCAAGTTCTGAAATTCTATCTTCGGTTTCACTTAAGCGGTTTTGCATGCTTTCAGTGTAAGTTTTCAAATCCTGGCATTCTCTTTGGACCTGTTTCATTCTTGGTAATTCATTCCTAAATTGCTCTTGTAACGTTTCCATTTGTTTCCTATTTTCTTCTAGTCTTTTGTCTATTTCTTCTCTGTGTACGGAACATTTCTTCCATCATTGTTTTCAGCTCGTTTTTTCTCTGAGAGATCATTGCAGGTATGTGGCTTATTTCTGCTTTAAGCTCTTTTATGGCCTGTTGGAGTTGTTTCATTTCGGATGCAATCGTTTCATAACTTGCAGGTACGTGGCTTCCTGGTTCCCCTGTATCCTCGCATTCAAAGCTTGTTCTGGGTAGGGTTGAGTTCTGAGACTGCGTTTTGTTCTTCTGTCTTCCCATTTTTGGGTATCAGATTCAAAATATTGAGCAATAAATTCCCCAGGCAGTTCAGCAGGCAAAGATCTGCTGCAGAGGCTGCCCCAATGACTCCTTCTCTTCAGGAGAATGTCCCTTAAGCTTTCTGCTGAGAGTTCCATTTAAAAGGCTGTTTAGATGCTGGTTTGCTACTCCCTATGGAGAGACCTGGGTGGGGTGTGTAAGACAGCTCCCCTGCCCTCCTAGGGTTCCCTGCAGGTATAGGGACGGATCTCCTCCCCCACTCGGTGATCGAGTCGCGAGCGCAGATAGCTCACCAGTTTTCGGAGTCCCTGCAGGCAGGAAGGTTCCAAAGTGCCAGTTTTTTGTGCTATGCTCGCGATCCGCCGCTCGCCGCCACTTCTGTTTCCTTGCGCTCTCCGGGTCTGGGGGAGGGAGCGGGATGCTCCGCTCCTCTGTGCTCCTCGCGCCGCCTCGGCCACGGACTGCAGGCCGCTGAGGGCCTAGGCTGCGTAGCCTGCCCGATGCGCGCGAGATCTGAGACTGCTGGGCGTTGCCGCTGCTAAAAAGCCGATTTCTGACAGGAGTCGCTGGAAAGCTGTGCCCGTTCGGGAGGCGGGAGGGATCGAGCTGGCTGTGCCCCTAGGGAGCTCGGACCCAGCCAAGCCCCCTCCTCGTGCAAAGCGTCTCTGGTGCCCAGCGTTTGGGGCTTTCCCGTGTCTCGCCACCGCAATTTCGGCCGCCCTACTGCGTCTCCCCGGGCAGCTCAGAGAAACACCTTCACTTTGAACTTCCCAGCCGAGGTCCTGGCATTCACGCTGGCCAAGTCTGTCTCGAGCTGGTGGTGTTTATCAAGGAGGATCGCTCCTTTGCTGTTCACCTGATCACCATCTTCCCGGAAGTCTATTTTCTTTAAAATTAAAAAGAACACTGTTAATTCCTATCATTTTGTTCTGAAGCCCTGTATCATTTTTATTGTTTTTGCTTTATTTTATTTCTGTCTTTGTTGTTGATATTTTGGTAATGTTCACAATATAACAACCATTGGTGAATTCCTACCTGTGGAGAAAAACATTCTTTAATTTTTTAATGTATTGCCTGAGGCATAACCTAGCCTCAGTTGTTGCACTCTGGAGGAAGTCTAGCAGAAGCTTTGTGAGCCCTAGCGTGGACACTAAATGCTTTGCTGTGATATGCAGAAAGGATGGCTATCTAGTCTAGTCTCAGGCCTATGGTAATTGAGTTGTATTGTTCTTGCTAAAGCAGTTGATAGCCACCCATTAGCCAAGTTGCCTCTTTTGTTTTATCTCAATAAAAGGTTGCTGAAAAGGTGATTCGAGGCTGCAGTGCAAGAGGCTGTAAGCCCCCTGATTCCAGAACATTGTCTCTCTTGTATTTCCTTTTCTTCTTACTTTTTTATTCATCCACGGGTACCTTGTTCTCGGGACCTGTTCACCCTGGACAGAAACGGATACTAGACCAACACCTACCATATTGTCTAGTGAAATTCTGTATTGTTTCTAATTTTTTTAAAATTCTCTTTAATGGTTTGATCAATCTTGCACTCTTACATCTGGTAATCTGAGCAACTTCACTGAAGATAACACTATGTAATACAACAACCACTGCTCTCACAACCTTTTTTTTTTTCCTAGGGATCAAACTCAGGACCTTGCACTTGCCAGGCAGGTGCTTATTCCACTGAGGTATATCCCCAGCCCTGAAACCTTATATCATTTTTAATGTGTTGTTTGTATTTTGCTATTGTTCTTTTTTGTACTATTTTCTTTAAAATTTTTTAAAAAACACTGTTATTCCTGTCATTTTGTTCTGAAACCCTGTTATCATTTTCATTGTTTTTGCTTTATTTTGTTTCTGTCTATGTTTTTTTTTTTCTTTTTTTTTTTTTTTTTGCGGTACTGGGGATCGAACTCAGGACCCTGCGGTTGCTAGGCAAGCGCTTATTCCACTGAGCTATATCCCCAGCCCCTGTTTCTGTCTATGTTGTTGGCATTTTGCTAATTTTTTTTTATTCTTCTCTTTAAAATAAAAAAATAATTAAATTAGACTTAAGTCTAAAAAAAGACCTATGAGGATTTAAACTTATTCATGTAAGTAGATGTATACATACATATACATATATATGTCTATACACACATGCATACATAGAAAATTTGGCTCATGGACACTAAATAAATGGTATTATCTACTGTTATAATAGGTTATTATTAATCACTCAATTATTAATTTTATGGCTGCTTTCCTTTAAAGGAAAAAAAACACACCTCTATAGGGAGCTTTAAATTACTTAGATTATCACCCTGAGCTGTGAGTACAATCCATACTTGGTCATCTAGCAATCATTTTGTCCTACCTACACTGAACGTGGTCGTGTCCCCCATGCTGTGACAGGCCATAGGAACTCTGCTCCTGCCTTCGAAGAGCTGATTTTCTAGTTGAGAATAAATAGAAACATCTGAAAAGAAATAAAATAGTATGGCTCAGGGTATCACTGAATCTGTGCAGATATAGATGCTACCTACCACTAGTTTTTCTTTTTTACGTTTTTTAGTTTTTTTCCTTTTTTCATGTTTTTATTAATTTTTAATTGGCTTTTGTTTTCAACTACTACAGTGTATGCCCCCAAATCCTCGTGTGTTCACAGGTGGGCTCTGGCGGGAGTTGGCTGCATCATCAGGGCAGGGTGAGTCCACTGGAGAGTTTACAGCTGACTTGCTGTTAGGGGCTGGGATGTGACAGAAAAGGTGGGTCACTGAGGGTGTGGTCTGGAAAGATTTATCTCTTCCCTGTTCCTCGCTTCTCTCTCTCTCTCTCTCTCTCTGTCTCTTTTGCTCGCTCGCTCGCTCGGTCACGATTCCATGAGAGTGCTCCTCTGGCGGGCCCTTCTGCCCAGCTGCCCAGCCGTCCTGCCTTGAAGCCAGCTGGCTATGGACTAAAAGGTGAACCAAGACAAACCTCTCCCTCCCTAAGTCGCGGGTGTTGGGTACTGTGTCTCAGCAATGACAGAGTGAGTACAACAGGTACTGAGGATTAGAGCAGTCTAGGAATGTTACTTAGTGGTAGCGCACTTGCCTAGTACATACAAGGGCCTGGGTTAGAACTCTAGCACTGGGGAAAATGTGTGTGATTTTAGCAACTTCTTTGAACCATTTTGGCCCCAAGTTTTGTCTACCGAATGGAGGTGATGAGTCTCTCATGTCAGATTGATGCTTTTGGTTGCATACTACTCTGACACTACTGTCTTGAACAAAATGACCTTATTTCCAGAGGTGCCATTATCGCAGGTCTAGTTCCAGAACATCTTGGGTGACCCAGACACTTCCAACTTTTTTATTGTCACCCTTGTAATGTCACACCCTGGGAGACAATCACCTTGTCTCCTTGTCACAAGACAGCTGCAAAAGCTCAAATCCTCTCACAGAACTAGGCAGAGATAGAAACAGAAGAGGAGGAAAGGGAAAAAATGAAAGAACAAGAACTGCATCTCCGGCTTGTGTCTCTTTCAGAGAATGAGAGAATAACCCTGCAGTGGCCCTGCAGCAGACTTACCTGCCCACCTCATAGGTTAAAGATAGAGCACAGGCTTCTCCTTAAGCCATGCACTGGCAAGAGAGTGGAGTTTCTGAGAAGCTCACATCCACCACCTGGGGTAGTTGGAGGCGCTCTCCTGAAACACAGAGCTGTGTGGATGTGGACTCCACAGCAGTATTAGGGCTGGGCCAGTAGGAAAGAAGGCAACACCCAGCAGGGTCTTCTTACTTCCCTTATGAGGTTTCTGTGAAAGCAAAGGAGATTATTCACTTGAAAAGCATTAATCCCAGCCAGGACTGGAAGCGCACACCTGTGATTCCAGCTGCTGGGGAGGTGGAGGGATCACAAGTTCAAGGCCATCCTGGAAAATTTAGGGAGACTGTCACAAAGTGAAATAAAAAGAGGTGAGGGTGCAGCTCAGTGCTCCCTGAATTCAACCCCCAATCGGACTAATAATAATAATTCTGTAACAATGGATGCATAGAAAATCCTTAACAAAGGTAACTCAACACCCCATATTATCCTTCTGGCATTTGTTGAATTTCCTGTATGGAACCTCAGAACAAGCACACCTGTCCTCCTCTGTTGTGACAGGCAACCTCAGATGTGGCCCTTCTGGGCCTGCCTCTGTGTCACCCCTCCCTCAGATGTGGCCCCTTCTGGGCCTATTGATTAGCTTTTGATATACAGAACAGAGAGAAGTGCTGAGATGTCACTCCCATGATTAGGTTACATATCACTTCTGCCTTCATGGGTTGTGTTACTGTGTTTTCATTTATTACACTTGGATGAGGCAGGCCACAGCAGTGGAGAAGCCCACTTGGCAAAGAACTGGGGTGGTCGTTAGCCAACAGCATGTGAGGAGCCAAATCCTTCCAACAACCTCAAGAGGGAGCATGGAAGTGCCCCCTTCCCTCCTGGGTTTTGAAAGGAGACCCTGGTCCTGCCTGATACCTTCCAACCTGTGAGAGACACCCCCCACCCCTCCAGCCCCTGCCACACACACACACACACATGCACGCACACACACACACACACACACCAGATCCAGCTAAGCCATGCTTGACTCCTGATCCACGAAAACCCTGAGAGCAGAGGAATGAAGAAGTTTGCCAGGCACAGTGGTGAGCATTGGCAGCCCCAGCCACTTTGGAGGCTAATGCAGGAGTCCAGGAGTTAGAGCCAGCCTGGGCAGCAGAGCAAGACTGTGTCACAAACAAACAAACAAACAAACACAGTTATTTTTTGAGCCTGGCACAGCTCAGTGGTAAAGTACTTGCCTAGCTGCCTGGCATGTACAAGGCCTTGAGTTCAATGCCCAGTACCTACAAAACAAAACAACAACAATAAAAAACAACCATATACACTAAAAAACTATGAGGTAATAAATATTATTCTAAGCCACTGTGTTTGCAAATAATTTCTTATGATGGTTAATTTTGTTCATCTGCTTGACTAGCCTAAGGGATGCCCAGGTACTAGAAAATATTACTCTTTTTTTTTTTTTTTTTTTGCGGTACTGGGGATCGAACTCAGGACCCTGCGCTTGCTAGGCAAGCGCTTATTCCACTGAGCTATATCCCCAGCCCCAAAAATATTACTCTTGAGTATGCCTGAGAGGGTGTTTTCTGAAGAGGTTAGCATTCCAATCACAGACTGAGCAAGGAAGATCTGCCTTCACCCGTGTGGGCTGGCATTGTCCCATCCACTGGAGGGGGAGCAGAATAAAAGACAGGAAGAGGAAATCCACTCTGCTCTGGAACATCCACCTCCTGCTCTCAGACGTTGGCTTTTCTCTTTCCTAGTTCTCCTTCCTTCAGACTCAGACTACAATATACAGCCTTTCTCTCCCCCAACCTCTTCAGAATCAGATTGGAAATGTACCTCTAGCTTCCCAGGCTCTGTAGCTCACTAGATGGCTGACTATGGACTACAGAGCCTCCATAATTCACTAAGGAGCAAATTCCTACAATAGGTCGCTACGTCTCTCTCTCTCTCCCTCGCTCCTATTTATATACACATTCTTTAACAGAAGAAAAAATTAAGGATATTGAATACTTTGGTGCCAGTTTACAGAGGAAATACTAACAGTTAAATTTGTTGTTCATTGATTGTACATTAAGCATTGTTCTAAGCACTGTGCATCTATCTGCTTGTTCCAGCCTTATGAGATGGGTGTTATTATTTCTGTCTTATAAATAAGGATACTAAAGTGCCAAGAAGCTAAATAATATGTTCAAGTTTACCGAGCAAGTAACACAGAATTTGAAACCACTCTGGTTTCCTAGTTGATCACTGATATTCATGGACTCCTAAATAGAAATAGACAAAAAAGAAATCTAAGGAACTTGCCCTTGGTGCAAAGACCATGGCTCCAGTGGACACTCCCAGCACTTGGGAGGCTGAGGCAGGAGGGTCACCATGACTTTGATGCCAACCTGGGCTCCACAGTGATTTCAAGACCAACCTGCATTATGAAGTGAGACCTTGTCTCAGAAACAAAACAAAAGAAAACACCAAACTGGCCAGGAGTTGATGGGGTTTGGCGGTACTGGGGATCGAACTCAGGACCCTGCGCTTGCTAGGTAGGCGCTTATTCCACTGAGCTATATCCCTACCCTGATGGGGTTTGATTTAGTATGCTTTTTTGTTGTTGTTTTTAGAAAAGGTCTCACTATGAAGTTCAGGCTGTCCTTGAACTTACCATATAGCCCAGGAGCGACAATTCTGCTTCAGCCTCCCAAGTGCTGGGATTACAGGCACGCACAAAAATGCCTGGGTTTTTCTGTTTTTGTTTATTTTTAAGTGTTGAAGATCGAATCCAGGGGCACATGTGTGCTAGGCAAGTGCTCTACACTGAGCTACATCCTCTGCTTTTTAAAAATGTGATGAAATATGCATAATACAAAATTTACCATCTTAGCCAATTTAAGTGTCCAACTAAGTGGCATTAAGCACATTCACAGTGTTTAGCAACCATCACCACTGCTCCTACTCAGAATATTTTCATAGTGAGCTCCTACCCAGAATGTTTTTAATGTCCATGACTCCTTAAAAGCTACCTCCAACTTTCTGTCTAGTTACTGCAGACTTTGAGCAAAAGGACTCAAGAAGCAAGTCCTTTCCTTTCATCCTTAGAGATGGAGAATGCACCCAGCTACCCCTGGAGGGGAATAATTTTTTTTTTTGGTACCGGAAATTGAACTCAGGACCTTGCGCTTGCCAGGCAGGCTCTTGTGCCGCTGAGCTATATCCCCGGCCCTGGTGGGGAATAATTTGCCTTAATTTATTCACATAGATGAGTACAGGTGCTGGAATGGCGTGTACTGTTCATTTTGACCACTGAACGTGAAGGCCTCCTCACTTCACATGGAGAATTAATTCCCCAGCATCCTTTGCAGTGAAGACACAGACACCTGATTCGTTGTCGTGATGCTACTTCACAGTGTGATAACCCAGGGACTCCGCAGGCTGAGCTTCGACGTTCTCTCTTGCCTAAGCTAAAGCTGAACTCTCTTGACCTGAATCGTGCAGAGAAAGGTACCAGCCCTTGTGTCCTCCGCAAAGCAAGTCAACGCTGCCTTCTCACGTTCCGATTTCCTCTCTCCCTCGCCTTGAGGTGTGGCTTCAGGGGACCTCTCCTGAGAAGTGAGAGGGGAGAGGTTCAATATCGAGAGACAAAGCTGAATAATGACAAAGGACAAGCACTTCCTATGTCATAGTGAAACACCGTTCCTGTTTTATACTGACCCACCCAGCAAGCTGTGGTTGGGTGACATACGAGTGGTTTGGAGCATCTTGGGACATAAAGACTCTATGTGTTGCTTGGGGTTTGGATGCCTTTGAGGAACATGGTACAGAATAGGTAGGCTGAAAGTAACACTAGTAATAATAGAGGACGGAGATCTCCACTGACCAAACTCGCTCATCCAAAGTACTATGGGCTGCAGTCTTGATCTGGCATCCTCCGGTGATCTTGACTAAACTCCACAGCACCAAAAAGAAACACACACATGGGGCCTTCAGAGGGCTGAGGGCTGCAGGGCCTCGAACTTCTCTAGGCACCTGGAGATGACGGTGGGGCGGGCTATGGAACAGCAGGAATGCTGCATGTGTTCCAGGGCCACAGTCCTGGTCTGCAGATGCCTCTGACGGCTCCTTCCTACTCAGGCCGCATCACTGCCACACCACTCTCTTAGCTGAGGATCTTTCGCTCAGAGCACAAATCCCTAGGCCCACTACCTTTGTCTTCCTGCTGGGCTGACTGCTGCTCATCACAGTGTCTCCCTGGTGTCTCGGTTCTCCTTCTGTACCACAGGATCGTAGGGAAAAACATAGTCATTGAAGCTGTGGGAGTGACAGGAGCTCTCCCTGAATAAACCTGTTTAGAGTTGCTGTCAGCCATGAACACTGGGCAAGGATTCATTTGGAACTCTCGGTTATAAAAGTGTCTCACTCTTCCTATCATTGATTCCAAAGCTTTAACCAAAGGACAGTGACGTAATAAACAGTAGGAAGTTAAAAGTCAGACCATCTCCTCAAGAGCTTCAGCCCCGACACAGGATGTTTGCCAAGTGCTCCAGCACTGGGTGAATTTGTCTCTTTGCTGACGAAATCCTTTCTTCTTCCTCCTTTCTCACCCTCCTGCTCCTCCTTCTCCTCCTCCTCCTCCTCCTCCTCCTCCTCAGTATTATGTTCAAACCCAGCACCCTGGACATGTACTCTTTATCACGGAGCTACATTTCCAGCCCCCTAGTTCCTTTCTTATCTCATCACAGCTGAGTAATTTATTCCAAGTGCTTTGAGTTGGCTGAATTTCTCTGTCTCTTTCTTTCTCTCTTTTTCTTTCTTTCTTTCTTTCTTTCTTTCTTTCTTTCTTTCTTTCTTTCTTTCTTTCTTTCTTTCTTTCTGTCTCTCTCTCTCTCTTTCTGCCCATAAAGTTCCTAAGCAACACAAATTTTTTCCTTGCCCATAATGTTTATTATTGATCAAGAATGGACTTAAAATTCTCTTTCCTATGGATTAAGATTTAGTTCTTTTAATGAATTTGAAGAATTCAGTTTGCTTCTTTCTTTTTACTTGTGATAGTTCAGTTAACTCCCCAAATAATAACATGACGTGGAAGGTACCTAAATTTACAGGAAAGTTTTTGAGGCTCAAAGATACGCTGGGATGTGTCTACGCTGGGATGTGTCTTTACTCTCAGCTTCTCAGGAGGCTTGAGGCAGAAGAACCACTTGAATTGAGAGATTCACAGCCAACCTGTGCAACAACAAGACCTGGTTTTTAAAAAAAAATGAATTTGGGACTCAGAGAAAGTCCCTGACTTGCCTAGGCCACACATCTCAGCAGTGACAGCAACGGAGCTGGCTGTACACCTACATCCTTAGATGCAATGGTTTGGCTTTCAAAGGTAACAGGCTCATCTCTGTTCAAGTGGAGGGTGGGGGTGTCGCCCTAAGCACAGGTGAGGTGTGAGCCAGGGGTTTCACATTCAGCCACAGAAGCATTAGCGTCCTGGGGTCATTTGGTTGAGGAGATTTGTCAGCCGCGGCCCTCTAAGAGGCGGAGGAAATGGGGGCCACAGGTAAGAAGAGTGCAGGTTCCCTACTTGGGCCACTCGGCAGGGCCTGCTTGGCAGGAGCAGGACGGGAAGCGAAGACAGAAGCAGATCTGTGCTGCGCATCCCTATGTTGCCCTTGGCTTACACAGATCGCTACACAGAGGTTGCTGCTGCCTACTGTAGGCTGCGCTTTTCTCCGCTCCGCTGAATCTCGTGCTGAGCTCTGAGCCCAGGCCCAGGCCTGAGAAGCGGGTCTCTCGCCGTGTACTTGCCCACTAGAGACTGAGCCCCAAGCTGAAGGGGAGTTCTCTGTGCTCTTTAACTCAACTCATGCAGGTTCACGATCCTACCTTCTACCTTTTACAGCTCTTCTACCTCCGGTTGTGGGCATATCAATTCTCTAAGCTCAGCTTCTCCTCTGTAAAATGGGTACAAAAATCATACCTACATTTAGGTTAGTATTTATGTAACAGTGCTTCCTACAGTTCTTGGCATGTAGAAACTCAACGAATTGAAGTCATTTATTTATTTATTTTGGTTTTTTGAGACAGGGTCTCACTGTGTAGTTCAGGCTGACCTGGAACTCACTATGTAGTCCAAGTTGGCCTCGAATTCACAGGGATCCTCCTGCCTCAGTCTCCTGAGTACTGGGATGAAAGCATGAGCTGAAGTGAGCCTTTCTTCCTTATGAATTCATTTCAAGTCTTTTGTCCCAGCAATAGAAAGTTGACCATAGTGCAGGTAAAACTGGAGTTTTAAGGCAGTTGAATGACACCTAAGGCAGTTAAGGATTGTATCAGTCAGGGTTTACTAGAGAAACACACAGAACGCAAGAGACAAATGTATGAGAAATTACGAGTTTGGCTTACAATGGTCAGCCACAGAGTTGGGTGAGGAAGCACTCAGAGGGTGTCTGCACGCTGGAGATTGAAGAGCCCGGTGCCAGGCCTGGAGCTTGCTACGGTGTCCATGCCAAGTCCGTATCAGGAGGCGGATGGGTCTGCGACACAATGCTGAAGAATCTGCAACAAAGGCTGAAGAGTCTACACCAAAAGGCTGAGGAGCCCCAGGCGGAAGCCGAAGGGTCCGCACCGGAAGCAGAGGGTGACCAAGCTGAAGGCGAAGACTGGAGCTCCTCGGAAGAACCCGCGGCCGGTCCTTTCTTATTCGTCTCTTATTGCATGCAGCCCACTCACCCTAGAGGAAGGGAGTCCTTTATACCCACCCCGTCTCCAGGGCCCTCCTCTTGCACAGGCTCAGGGCGAATACAAAGTAAGGTCCCTGGCTCCCTGCTGAATCACATAGTTAACCTTTTAAACTTTTCAAGCTGACACAGTAAGCAACATCCCAGAGTGGTAAGGGCGTGTCCTTTTTCACCTCAGGATGGGGAACTGCTGAGTCACTTAGTTAAGCTTCTAGACTCCTCAAATTGATGCAATGTTTCAACCACAAGGATATTTCCACTAGACAGGCCCATCTCCCTTCCTACCATGCTGACAGCCCTTTTTGAGTAGGTCTTTACTTGGGGGACACATGGATACCCATGCTGTCCAAAAAGTGGGGTTGCCTGATTCATCATCTTTATGGGTGGCCAGTGGCCCACAGGTGAATGGCTTGAGAGCTCTTCCTCATAGGCCTTATTTTTTAGTACTTTGTTCTTGAACCCCAGGGCTTTTGCACTGAGCTACAACCATACCATTTTAAAATTTGCAAACAGGGTCTTACTAAGACACTAAGTTGCTTGAGTTGGGCTTGAATTTATGATTCTCCTGCCTCAGGCTCCAGTAGTGCTTGGATTAGAGGTGTAGCCCCCATCAGCCCAGAGGGAATATTTTGTTAAACAGTAACTGCCGGGCCATCAGCTTTCTCTCCCCAGACACACATCAAATCCTTTCACAGAAGCAGTAAAATGACGGAGCTGCTGCGGAGGAACCAAGAAGCAATAAGCATCTGTTGACGGGAGGTAAGAGATGACCTGTGACTCAAACTGCTGTCATCTGAGTGATCCTCCGCTTCTTGACCACCCAGGAGGGCTGGCTCTGTGTTTAAAGAGAGACCTTTCCTTCTTATGCCTCATGTATCCTGATGACAAACTCAACCACTGAGATAGTCTGCCTGTAGTTTTTGCTGTCCAGAAAGCAGAGTTTAAACTTGCTGCTCTACATGATGGGAGGTGTAATAGAAGCCTTCCAAAAAATGTTGCAAATTCACTGACAAACCACAAGCCAGTCTGGAAGTCATCCTCCGTGATAGTGACCACAGATAGTGTGATTGGGTGGCAGGAGACAGAAAAGACGGAAAACAGGCAGTGGGAAGGAGCTGGCAGTGTGCCCTGGCAGTTCAGTCACCCAAGTCACAAGGGAGCCTTTTGCAATAGCTGAAGTGGGGTGGGGGTAGGGAGTCATTCACTGGAATTTCCTGAGCCTGGTCAGAGTGAGGGGATAAAAACTGAGCAGAAGGGGATTCTGACTATGAAATGAGAACCCCTAGGAATGTAGTTCTCAAAGCTTTTGGTTGCAAGAGTCTGTATTCCCCTAAACAATATGACTTCCCCAAGAGCTGCTGGTTATGTGGTTAAATCTATTGGTAGTTACCAAAATAGAGGTTAACACTGAGAAATAGTACTTCACAAAGTCACTTGGCAATAACAATGATAAACCCATTCAGGCTGGCCTAAATATTTGTATTTTAAAATAACTGCATTTTCTAAGAAGAATTTCAGGGAGGACAGTGATTTTTGGTTTACATATTTACAAATCTCTTTTAATGATTGTGTGAGAGATAACAAGTGCATTCTCAATCTGCTTTTCCATTGTTCCCTGCTGTTACCTTTTACGTGTTCTGGTTGAAGAGTTTCAGAAAATTGTGGACTCATGCTGATACGCAGTTGGAAAAGTGAAAAATTTACAGACCCTCTGATGGGCTTCAGGGATCCAAGAAGTCCTTAGATAAAGCATTGAAAATTGCTGCTTTTGAGTTTACTTATACATATTTAAAAAAAAAACTATAACTATGTGCAGCAAGATTCTGATAATGATATTCTGTTCTTTAATGAGGACATTCTGGGGCAAATATGGCTGAGGAAGTAGATGGTTCTGGACCAGCACAACTCTGTCTGTCTCTGTCTGTCTGTCTGTCTCCCTCTCTGTCTTTAAATTTTGAGACAAGATCTCGCTTAGTCACTAAATTTCACAAGCTGGACCTAATCTTGTGATCCTACTGCCTCAGGCTCACAGAATGTTGGGATTACAGGTGTGCAGCGTCCCGCCAGAATCTCTCTGTCTTGGTGCATTTAGGGTCTGTTGATTCTACTCTTGATCCTGTCTTCATCCCTTGGTCATTTGCTTCCTCTATCAGAGACATTCTTGCAGGTGGCAGAAAGAGTTCTTGGTGTCTGGGTGCAGTTGTTCAAGGCTCCCACAACACAACTTCACTCAATAGAATTTTAGGGAGAGGTTGTCTCTGCTAAAAGCCTGCTCTTACTTTTTACATATAACCGGGATGCATTGTGTGAACTCATGGTGAAGCACATTCTCTTGGCTCCAAGCTATCTGTGCTTGCCAACCTGCTTTCTGCCCCACTGTGAGGATGGAATTGGGTTCAAACTCCAGCTCACTTGTCAAGTAAGGTAATTCTTGAACTAGGTTCCAGCTAAAAAGGGATTTCCACCTTAGATCTTTTGCTGTTATTGTTTTTGTTTTGTTTTTTTGTTGTTCTTTTGAGGAGGGTTGTTTGTTTTTTGGGTTTTTGATTTGTTGTTTGTTTGCTTTGGTTTTTTGAGACAAAGTCTTGCTATGTAATCCAGGCTTCCCTTAAACTCATTGTGTAGGCCAGGCTGTCCTGCCTCAGCTTCTCCAGTGCTGGGATCACAGGCACATACCATCACACCTGACCTCCACCTAAGTTTATGAATGGCTGCCACAGTACTCTACAGTTCTCCATGGGCATCCCTACTACCAAAAGAGGTCAAGGATTTGCCACTTGCCCATGTTATGCCCTCTGCTGCTCTGTGTGCACCCAAGACAGCTGCAGAAAGTGAGGTACCACCCAGACCTGAGGACAGAGTGCTGGCCCAGCCTCTATGGACATCCATGAGCCAGGTCTATGCACAATGTCTGTGACCTGGCATCTCTAGACTGTCTGTGACCCAGTGTCTATGGACTATGTCTACCACCCAGCGTCCATGAGCTGTCTGTGGATCAGCATATAGGGGTCCAGTTTGACTTCTCCAATTTGTGTAGATACCCCTGTCCTGAAATGCAGCAGCCATCTTCTAAGCAACGGCATGTAGAGGAAGAGGTGCAGTCAGTCACTGGAAGGCGCTGGTTGCCGATTTAGGACTTCATGACAATATCGTAGCTCTGGCGCTCTTGCCAGTAGATACCCTAGGGAAACTCTAGAATAAATGCACCTTCTAGGCAGCTTCTGTTTGTGCTCAGCTCCTCTCCTTCCAGCCTGGCGGGGCACAGCACTCACACACTTGCCCAGTGCTGAGGGGGGCCACGGTCAAGACCTTTGTGGGCTCAGTCCTGTTTGGCAGCTCCTTCAGTCCTCTCTATTGTGTGGCATGGGTGCATCCAGGATCCCTATTCCCCATCAGTGGTTTCCAATGGGATCTTCTGCTCCCTTGAACAGCTTCTGAAGTTCTCGGCCCATTGTCTGAGCCTGTGTTGCATGCTCAGCTGCCTCACACCTGTTGTCTTCTTGAGTAGCAGTGGGAATGGCCTGGTATCTGAACCTTTCATTCCTTGCATAGCAGCGTGATGGCATTTTGGCATCCCTGTGATTTCTTTGTCCGCTTGGCATGGAAGGCATATGAGGCCACAGAGAGACAAAAGAATGGAATTCTGGGCTTTCCTTTGAAAGGAGGTGCCGCCCTGGACAGGGGAGTTTGCAAGAAACCCAGCTGCCAACTGAGTTTTCCTCCACAGGAGAGAAGATTAAAACCTTCCCCAAAATGGACAAGAGCAAAGATTTAGGACAGAAATGCGGAGAATTACGTACGGCTGCATCACCCCTTGCCTGGATGCTAGTTACCCCCAAATCTCCTGGCTGAGGTGCATACAAATGGACTCCCACCAAGTATAGTTTGTAGCACGCTGCCTGGTACCAGCCTGGTGTGCTGGTCAGCAGCTTTGTAGAGAACACCCCCATGTGTCGTGAAAAGAGTGAAAAGCCCTGATTCTAGGTTTCTGGAAAATTCAGACAGAATGAGGCAGCAGGGTTAGAGGAATCTGGGAGCCTGGATAACAGGACGCCACAGAAGAAGGTGCTGCGTGTATTGTCCAGCTAGACATCAAATGAGGACCTACTTATCTCTTTCCTTTAAATCCCACAGTAGCGTTGCTTTTAAAAACAAGGCAAATTTTAAAAATCACCTGCCCATAAAAGCTGAATAAGCTTTTACTAAAGTTTAAGAGGCAATAGGAAGAAATAGAACCACTCATCTTAAAGCTAGATGATAGGGTTTATAATCAGGTCATATTTATAACCAGAATTCTTCAGCCGGTGACCTCTGATGGCACAAGAAATGCTGCAATGTCCCATGCTGACTCCACCACCGAGTCCATCACGAAGACCTGGGACCAGACCTCCATAGTGCTTAACGTCTAGTTTCTTTCCCGTTTATGTAACATCCAATCCTGTCTCAAGTGAAGTTCAGCAGGGATTACCTTGATTTTAGAAGAAACATCAAGTTCCTACCAAGGGGAATACAGCATAGCCTTTCCTCTGTGAAAATCATGGGCACAGGGCAAGAGACATTGGTCTCCTGTCCATCAGGATTATCTCTGGAGGCAACAGAACAGTTAGTGCAGGTGAAGTGGTCCCTTGAGTACATTAGAGGGTGTACTTTCCTGAGATGGAGCAGGGAAGAAATCTAACTCCCTTCTTTCCCGTAATGGAGTCTGATATTGCCTAGAAACCCAGGCATAAAAGAATGGGGCCAGCTGGTGGCCTGGTGGTGAACACTTGTAATCTTAGTACTCAGGAGGCTGAGGCGGGAGGATTTGAGAGTTCAAGGCCAGCCTAAACTACATAGCAAAACCCTGTCTGAAACATCAACAACAAAGACTCACAAAAGAACAGGCCCAGTTAAAGGATATTAGTTGTTTCTTAGACAAGAATGTAGTGTGCGTTGGTCCCTGAAAAGTGATCCTTGGGAACTTGGGCCTTACCTCCCAAAATAAGGCAGGTGAATTTTGCAGACTTACTGTTATACCATGACTGAACTTCTCAGGGTGGGGTTCTCAAAGGACACCGATCGCCCTCGAGCCCCGGGACCCACGCTGGCACTCATCCCAGGACCAGCAGCTCCAGAGCACTTCTGCTCTCAGACTCTTCTGCACTCCTGGCTCCACCCACTTTCTGCTGTCATGACAAAATACCCGAGACTCAGTAATTGATAAGAAACAGAGATTTATTTTGGCTCACAGTTCTGGAGACTGGGAAGCCCAGGCTTAGGTGCCTGTGTCTTTTGAGGGCCTTGTGGCACAGAAGTCAAAAGGAAGAATGGGCACCTGCAGAAGAGAGAAGCCAGTAGGCCGCCTGGCTTTCCAGTACCTCTCTGGGGAGCTGGTCCACCCCTCCGGAGAGACACTAATCCCCTTCAAGGACTTAGCACCTCTCCACAGCCCCACCTCGCCACACCACACCCTGGCAGTCAGATTCAAATGAGCTCTGCAGGGACAAACCACAGTCAAACCCCGGCACCCACAGACAGTGCCCCAGTCCTGCCCCCACTGGACTATGTGACTCAGGCTCGGCACCTGTGACTGTTCAGGGCAGATGACAAAGGAGTTAGGATGTGATCTGTACAGGTACCAGCTCCCCCCGAGGAAGGCAGTCCTGTGTACTGCACACGTGCACTAATCCAAGTCACAGAACGGAAGAGTTGGAGAAGAGCCTAAGCAAGAAAATAGGGGAAAGGAAGCACCTTTGGCCAAAGGCCCAGTGTTTTAAATGATTTCCTTCTTAGAGCGTGGAAAAAACCAAGATGTCCAAAATGTTAGCCCTCCTCCTCCTACCCTTTGACTGTATCCCAATGCTCAGACTGATTGAATTAGACCCCACTGTGGGGTCCAGCCAGGTGCTGCGGTGTCCAGGGGCCGATAGGGCAGGGCAGGGCACTGAAGTGGAAGGAGGGGTGGCCCATCCTTTCCAATGAACTGTGACCCAGAAACTCAGAGCATGAGGTAGGGTGAAGGGGTGAAGGGCAAATTCCACACACCACTGGGAGCTCAGAGGACCCAGGAAGAATGTGACTGTGACTCTTGGTTGATCAGTTGATCTGGCAGGGCTGGTCTCATCTGGCCGCATTCCTGCAGCTGGCGGCTCAGTGGGGCCTGGGTGTCCAGGTGCTCCTCTCCCAGGGCTGGGCCTCAGGTGGGACTGCTAAGAGGCCTGACATGGCCAGACGGAGCCCTGCACTGGCTCCAGGGTGCTGCACACTGGTGGGTGGGGAGGGGTTCCAAAACCCAGCAAGTTCAAGTCCAGCCTGGGTAACTTAGTGACCTAGCAAGATTCTGTCCCAAAATAAAAAATTTAAAAAGCACTGGTGATGTGGGTAAAGGCCCTGGGTCCAATTCCCAGTACTACGAAAGAAAAGAAAACAAAACAAAACAAAAAACACTGCGAATGAGGTAGAAGGAAGTAGAATCGTTTCTAGGGCAAAAAGAAAAGAATGGAATCAATTTGGCTTCTCGGTGGGATAGAAGGAAAACAGTGCCAAGTCCAGATCCTACATGTTCAAGGAACTGTGGATTTTTAAATTTTTTGTACTAAGAATAACAGAAACTATTTAAAGCTTTTAAGTGATATGATTTCATTTGCTGTTTGCTTGTTTGTTTCGTGGTAGTACAGATTGAACCCAGGTGTTTGTGCTGAATGCCCAAGCTCTTTTTCTAAATGCTTTATTCTTGAGACAGGGTTTTGGTAAGAGTCCAACTTGCCCAGGCTTGGTTCTTACTTGAGATCCTCCTGCCTCAGCCCCCAAGAGTGCTGGTATTATAGGCCTGCATCACCATACCCAGCTTCGGATTTGGTGTTTGAAGAATAGTTGTGGTTATGCAGATGAGGCAGCGCAGGGGACCGGAAGTGGGGCTTCTCAACCCCGGCTTGCTGACATTTCAGTCAGGTGATGGTTTACTGTGAGGGGAGATCCATGCCCTGCAGGGGACTGGCAGCATCCCCAGCTGGCCAAGCCTCACTAGATGGGAGCAGCACCTCCTTACTTGTGAAAAATCCGAGTCTCTACACTGCCAAGCCTCACCCCAGGACCACGTTGTTCCCAGTTGTGAGCCAGAGAAAACGCAGGGTTTCTCTGCTTTCACAGCCATCTGGGTTTTCTCCCCTGGATGGGGAGAACAGTTGCTGGGCCTTGAGTGACTGAGGTGAGGCTGGGGATAACCAGGTGGCATTTGACCCAAAAGGAGCCCTCACAGCCGTCCAGGCTCTCTTCTTCGCTTCCCTCCGTCAGCGTTCTACCTACTCTGGAGAAAGACTCTGGTCCTGTTTGTGCCGGGAACTACTTGGGGGGCAGGGGGGGCGTGTTGCATAGTCATCTGCCTTCACTCCTCTGTGGGCCGGTGATGCAACATTCCCGGAGGTCTGACCGAGGCGTCAGTTTAAGTCAGCCGAGCAGTGGTCTCCGGGCCTGCTTTGAATGCGGGAAGCCTGGAGACTAAAAAAGAAAACCCCGAGAAGTGCCAGCCGAGGGGCAAGTTCCAGGAGGAAGTTCTCTTAAGTCACTGCCAACCACACTGTAGCAGCTTCAGCTGGACTCTCGGGCGCCTGGCCATCAGCCACCCGTCCACAGGAGCTGGCCCGGACCCTTTCATTTCAGGAATGCCCCGTTCTGTATGCCACAGAGAACAGAATCCTCTAGCCCCTGCCTGTCTGTAGGGGAAGCATTGTGAGGAGCCGCCTCTCCCTAACCCTGCAACACTTGTAATTCATCCCACGAAAGATGCTGCCCTTCCTGCTCCACCCTGCGAGTGTGGTTTTCTGTAAGAAAGGAAAGGTTGTGGCGTCTACTCCTAGTAAGAGAAAATAGAAACCAAAACCCCTTTCAAATCAAAGTTTTGTTCTTGAGTCAAAGGCTGCTCCAGAGCCTCCTGCCAAGAGCAGTGAAAAGGCTTTGTTTGATTGTGTAAAGCGGGGCCGGGGTTCATAAAGGTCATCATCTCACTCGTGCTGAGTTTGAGACGCTCCTTTCTCTTCCTGTAACAGGCAGCTGAAGTTGAATGCAAAGTTGTCCCTTCGTCTCTCCCTCCCCCGGCTCTCTTTCTTCTGACTTAATGTACATAGCTGCTGTCACGTTACAGTCTATCCTACTGTGAAAGCATCATCGTTAAGTTCTCCGCACAGTGAGCACATCGAAATTTAGAGGACGGGGTGAAAAACTGAAGCTCCGTTCTTTTCTTGGGGGGTCAGAAGGCTGCCACCTGCCCATAGGCCTCCTGGTCTCTCCTAGGATAAAGCTGACCACAAACGATCACAGACACCCCAGCCAGCAGCCGGGACACTCTGACTGAATAGCTAGCAGGAAATGCTTCTGCTCGGTAGATTCCAGTTAGGACTATGAGACAACAGAAATGTTAAAAGCACATGAGAGCAGGCATCACAGCAACAATGGTTTGCAGACAAGAAATGCTAAATAAATACCAAAATCAGTTGGCAAAACTTTCATGACAGGATGTTATTGTGGGCTCACAGTGTATCCCCATAAGATTCTTACTGAGTTCTAGAGGAAAATATTAAATTTACGGTGGAGAAATCTGTGATGATGGTAACAGAATAACTAGTAAAGATGTGAAAGTCACATCTCTCTCTATATGACACATGGTGGTATTCTTTCCCAAAATACAGAAGCTTGAATTTAATCCTAAAAAAGCATCAAATAAGTCCTTAATGAATCTCATGTTGCCAAATTCAGCTGTCATTCCTCAGCTGGGTTATACTCAGCCTATCAGCGCTGCGTTTTAAAGTTTTTTTGCCAGGTATGGTGATGCATGCTTCAATCCTAGCTCTCAAGAGGCTGAGGCAGGAGGATCACTGTGAATTTGAGGCCAGCCTGGGCTACGTAAATGGGTTCAATAACAGCCTATACTACATAGCAAGACCCTGTCTCCAAAAAAATGTTTTTTGTTTTTTGTTTATTTTTGTTTATTTTGCAGTACTAGGGATTGAACCCAGGTCTTTCTCACTGAGCTACATTTCCAGCCCTTCATATAAAACTTTTTTAAAATTTTGAGACAGGGTGTTACTAAGTCTCTATGGAGATCTTCCTGCTTCAGCCTCCCAGAGTGCTAGGGATATAGGCATGGCCACTATGCCTGGCTGAGCATCCATTCTTGACCCACTTTCTCCTCTTGTTCTCTGGGATACTGCTGTCTCTGCTGTGCTCCTACCATACAGAATGCTTCTTCCCAGCCAACTCTTCTGGTTTCTTTCCATCATGCCAACCAAAGCTATTTTATCTACTTCCTGTGGCTCTTGGGCTGCAAGAATGCAGCTGTCACATCCTCACTGCAGGTATCTGGAATCAAAAGGGACAGCAAAGCACTCACTAGGCTCTACACACACACACACACACACACACACACACACACACCCTTTCTGATCTGGTACATGCCCTGAGCCAGGATATAGTCACATTAGCATTTTGCTGTCAAGGGTGGTGACCATGTAACAAGTTGCAAACAAGGGCTCTATTACTATAGAAAAGGAGAAGAACAACACTGGAAAATAATAGACTCTTCTATAAATGATAATTCTTATTAGAGCCCCAGTGTAACAAGTGCAGAAGACCACAGATGCATCAGACCACAAACAGTGGATTATCATGAGCTTTATCAGATCAGATGGAAACTATTGCACCTGCTGTCCTAGCTCTAATTCTTTTCTAGAGAAAGTCAGCACAGACTCTGGTACCTGACATTGGTTACTGAGCCAGCAACTTCTTTCCTCTAGCCCAGTGCACAGAGAACGTGAAAGCCAGTTGCCTCTTATCTGACACAGGTAGCTCCCTACATGATCCCCATACAGAAGGATGTATTTTGGGCACTATGCTGCGCTCATTGTGCAGAGGCTTTTATCACTGTCTTAAACCCAAAGGGTCAGCCCAGCCCACCCTTTTGACAACAGCCTAGCAACAGGCCCTGTGAACAGGAAGGAACTGGTGTGGCCAGGGTGCTTCTGTCAGGGGAGAACAGAGATGCTTTGCTGCCACCAGCTACTCCTAGCGTAGAACAGCAGGAGTTGATGGGAATCCTCCCAGTGGGGAAAATTTGAGTGACACAAATAATTTTTTACCCACTTTGGCTGGAAGGAATGACCTGAAGTAAGAGTTTATGCCATTTCCTTCCCGCCTTCCTTTCCTTCCCTTCCTTCCCACTCTCTTCTTGCTTGTATTTCTTTCCATCTAGCCGGCCGGCCCGCCTCTCTCTTTTTCTCTCTACTTTTCCTCCTTCTCCCTCTTTCTTTCTTTTTACTCATCTATCACGCACAAACTTGAGCCAGATGGTAAGAATTAATGGTTGGAGATTTATAACAAATTATAGAGAAGAGATATATGGACACAGGGATAGAGGGATGGATGGATGGGTGGGTGGGTGTGTGGTTGGATGGATGGACGGACGGACGGACGGACGGCTGGATGGATGGATGGAGAGATGTGTGGACAGATGGACGGATGGATGTGTGGATGGATGGGTGGATCTTTTGGCATAACAGCAGGACAGCATTTCTGCTCCATGTGCATGCCCATGGGAAGGCAGAAGATGGTTTCAAATCAGGTCCTCCCATTCCTGCACAGCTGTTTGCTCAGCCACATTGAGGGTTGCGCAGTGAGTCCAAGTGACAGTGGCGCTGGGGACGGAGCTGTGCAAGGACCTGGCACAGATTTTCTCTCTCCAGGCTGACCTGGCTGCTGTCTGTACCGAGTGTCCGGCTTGCCCACAGCAGCAAACCACCCTGAAACCTTGACCCAGGGGGAGCCAGCCAGCAACTCAGGGCTTACGTAGGTGCTCTGGGGAGCAGACAGGCTCTGCGTTTGGATTTCATCTCCCTGCAGACACGCTTCTGCCAGCTCCGTTCTCTGTGGGTCTTCCTGAATGTCTGTCGGATCATATATTTTGTTCTAAACTTGATTCCAATTAAGAATCAGAATTCTGGACTCCCTGCCTTGGCCTGATCTTTGTGACCTCACTCTTCACCTGGACTTCTGCTTCCCTCCTGGCCTCTGACTGATGCCTAAACACTACCCTCCCTTCCTCCTACTCTGGGTCCCTCCAGACATTGCATCCTGGGCTCCGGGGGCTGCTGCTGAGGTCTAGCTGTGTCTTCCTGGAACCTAAGCCCAGGGCCCAAGAACTCCACTTGAAATGAGTGCTTTACCTTCTCTTGTCTGATCTGGTTGTGTGGATATTTTTCTTTCCTTTTCCTTTCCTTTCCTTTCTTTCTTAAAGTCAGGAAATCCTCAGGTCAGCAGCAATCTGGGTTGCTGTGTATCCCATGTGGGCAGTTCATGTATTGCAATATATTCACCACCTCCCTTTCCAACTGAACTGAGAAAACTAAGCACCCCTGATCAAAACCATGAGCCTCAAGGGCATTCTAAGGCAGGCACAGGTTGAAGGCCCAGGAACCTGTGACTTCAGAGTAAGACGCGAAGGATCACAGCCTAGCCTGGGGCGAGTCCTAGGACTAGGTACCGCGCTTCTCTGAACTCTCTACTCTGGGTATTTGGAACTGGGCAGAGCCAGAAATTCCAGAAAGAAGATGCCACCCCAGCAAAATCAACAACCAGCTTTGTCAAAGATAAGGATGACTTAGCAAAAACCTTTTTTGGGTGAAAGGTGAGTTCAAATCCTAGGCACTGCCTATGCTAAGCAGACTGTCTAAACGGAGTTCCCCCACCCCAACCCAGTGGAAACATTCTGGTGAAAAAGAACTCTGGTTTTTTGTGCGAGTGCCCAGAATGTATTGATTTACAGTGACTTCCTGGGTTTAAGTCAGTGCCCTTTCCAAAGGATCAGTGAAAAGCTACCACTCACTTTTTAAAATACTGGGATTGAACCCAGGAAGCACCGAGATACATGCCCAGCCCTTTCTATTTTTATTTTTTATTTTCAGACATTGTCGGTTGCCTGGGCTTGCCTCAAACCTGTGCTCCTCCCACCTCTGCCTCCCAAGGAGCTGGGATTACTGCAATGCACCACTGTACCACTCTTTTTCTCTTTTCTTCTTTGCTTTTTTCCTTGGGGGTGGTGCTGGATATCTTAGACCCAGCAAGAGCGCCCCAAGCCTGGAAGAACCTTGGGCTGAGGACCAAGCAAACCCTCACAAAATCAGCAGACAAAAACCTGATTCTTCCCATGTCAGGAAGGGACCCTGAGGGTCAGGAACCTCTCTGGGATCCCACCAGGCTTGTGTGTTTGCCTCTGCACCACTGATTGCTGGTTTTGGCCCGGTGAAGTGAAGGACAGCCCTGGAAGCACCAAGAATGTAAAGAGGCAACTTAGGGAGACGTAGAATGGAGGGACATGGCCAGTACTGTGCCCAGGAGAGCTTGAAGGCTTACAACAAGGATCCTGGAGAGAGGGGCCACACTGGGGCCCACCGGAGAATTCAGCACACCCTGGACTGTTTAGCTGGTGGGGTGTGGGGTAGGCTTTTTGGGGCTCAGGACATACCACTCCAAAATCTTACTTTGCATATGAATGAAAAGCTGGTTATTTTCAAAAGCAGTGGACAAATGAGCTACTCTGAAAAGCTGTCCTTTTGTAAAGGAAAACCATTATCTACAAAGAAAAATGTTCATCAGTACAGCTAACTGTACCTGGAAGAGAGCCTTCAGACAACTTCCAGGAACGAAAGCCTTTTGTCTACATAACAAGGCAACTTTTACCCGCCATCCATTTCCTTCCTTCCCTCCTGTAACTTGTCTCCATCTCCCCCAAGAAGCCTGGCCACACTTCCTGTCCTTGGGATGCTCCGTAAACCTCAGTCATTTGTCCCTTCTTGGGTCTCATCCTTCTGTGGGATTTCCATGCCTGAGAAAGCAACTGAAATGGTTTCTTTCCCACTAATCTCACATATGTCAATTGAACTTGTAGCCCAGCCAAAGACCCAGGAGGGTGGAGAGAAGCCCAGTGTCCCTCTAAGGTGAGGGGGTGGGAACTCGGAGGCGCTGAAGGAAAGACAAAGAACAGAGGGAGAAACACTGATCACTGTCCCCAGACAGAGCCCAGGAGGAGCTCAGAGGCAAAGGGCATCTCTCGGCTTCCTGTGCGGGGCGCAAACTACAGGGAAAGTCCACTACCCTGTGGTTTCAGAGTGTGGGACCCATTTCCTGTGTGACATCAGCCAGTCTGACGAGCTGATAGGAGGGAGCCTCATCCCTGTGTGAATTCTTCCTGGGGCTGGACAGAAAGGGCAACAAACCAGTTTCCACCCAGCGTCATCGTCATCGTAACACCCCTGAACAGCTGCAGGAGGCGAGTGTAGCCCACCCTGGAGCACATGGTGGAACAGTGCACAGGTTGCCATGGAGAAGCAGCTTCCTCCATGGAATCAGCCCCAGGGTCCAGCTCCCTTTCCCATCCTGGGTTTCACGGTGTGTCTCTGCAGTGGAGCCCAGGGTCCAGTGTCAGGCAGGGTTCCGTTGTTTGGTACCAGAGGAAAAGCTTTGGGAAGTGTGCAAGGGAACGTGCTTTCAACGCAGATCTGGCACTGGGCATGTATCGCATCGCTGAACTGCAGGGCTCCCGCAGGAGCAGCAACAGGGACGAGAACACGGGGTCCGCTCTCCAGAAGGTGGGCTGCCCCTCCTGTTGTGTTTCATACTGTACACCGGGAGGGAGCTTCTGGGTGTTCCCCTCTCTGTCCTAGCATCTCAAACTCCTGCTTGTCCTCCAGTGAAACTGGAGGCCATTCTTGGCAAGTCTCTTTTTGTTTCTACTGATATTTAATTTCATTTAATTTATTTATTTACGACAGGATATCCCTATGCAGTTCAGACTGGCCTTGAACGTAGCCCAGGCTGACCTTGAACTTGTGGCAGTCTTTCTGCCTCGGCCTCCTGAGTGCTGGGATTATAGGCATGCATCACCATAGCTGGCTTCTTGCTGATATTTGAAAAGTCATATTTAACATATGCCTCTTCCTTTTCTCTTGACTTTTTTTTTTTTTTTTTTTTTTGAGACAGGATCTGGCTCTGTAATTCAGCCTGGCCTTGCACCCGGTATGTACCTCAAGCTGGTCTGGCCCTGCCTCCTGAGAGCTAGGATCACAGGCTGCACCACCATGCCCAGCTCTCTTAATCAAGCACGTGAAACATAGCACAGCCACATCAGCACGTGCTTCCCTGATAACAAATCTCTGCATCCGGCTCCTTCCCCGTGCTGCGGCCACCTCACACAGCATGTTAGTGGGAAGAAGCGTCATCCTCAGCCCCGTGACTGAGATGTCACTGGGAGCTAAGCAACATATCAAGATAGAAAACCTGCCATTATCTTGGTAAAATATGCTGAATATGTTGAATATGAATAAAATACGCTCAATACTTTGATGAGATGCTGTTATTATCAAGCCTTTCTTTAAGAAACCACACACCCAACCAACCAACAAAGACTCGCCCCCAAATCTCTTAATATACAATATCTTAGGTGCCCAGCTAGGTCTCAGTAAAAGTGAGTCCATTGGCTGGGGGTAGCTCTGTGTTAGAGCACTTGCCGAGCATGTGTGAGGCCCTGGGTTTGATCTGCAGCACCACACACACACACACACACACACACTAATAATAATATTAATAATAGTTCATGTGACAAATACAGCTGATAAAAGGAAATTTCCAGGATGTTGTAAATTTAATCACGAAGACCAGAGGGTAGAGGGGGAAAGAGAGGTGAAGTTAATCAGTTAACAGTTGCTGGCGAACCAACAAGAAGCCTGCTTATGTTTGAACAGGATTTATGATTTATTTATCCATAGACCAAACACCCTGTTTACACATAAACTTTCTGTGCTGTTGGTCTCAACCAATCCAGACACAACAAGAACTTGGTTTTCTTTTTTATTTTAAACAGAGAAAAACTAACAAAATCACAATGAAGACAAAAACCAAAAAAACACAGAGACAACAAAAACAATACATGATGTCAAAACAAAAGGGTGGGAATTAACAGCGGTGACACTACATACCGTTACCTTCAATGCGGTTACTCAGTCCACCAGACCTAAGCATGTAAGATTGACCAAACAATCAAGACAATACCAAGTCATAAAAAAGTGGAAATGATACAGAGCTTCACCGTACAAGGCGGTAGGGACTCAAAAACGGCTCTTATACTGCATATTATTGTCTTCAAATCAGCCAATCTGGTTATCAGGTACAAGCATGCAAAATTGGTCAAGAAAAAAGAAAATTTTAAGCATTGACTGTTCCTCTCAATAAAACAAAGGACATCAGCAATACACCTATTCCAGCTATCCTTATATATATATGTGTAAATTTTGTTTTTTGTTTTAAAGGTGGGGCAAGGTAAAAGAAGAGGAAAAAAATATGTGTATATATACACAAGATAACTAAGATAACTGTACTGCTAATTTCTATTGGTTTATTGAAAGGAGCAGTTAATGTGCAATTGATCAATCTTACATGCCTATATCTGGTTATCTGAGCAATCACTTTGAAGATAACAATATGTAATATGTAATATAACAGCCATTGTTAACATCCTATCACCTTGTTTTGAAATCCTTTACCTTTTTTATTGTTTTCTGTGCTGTTTTGTTTATGTATTTGTTTTTGTTATTTTGGGTTTTTTTTTGTTTTCTCTTTAAAATAAAGAACTTGTTTCTTAACTTTGGCACTGGGGATTGAACCCAGCAAGCTCAACACGCTGGGTGCAGGCTCTGCACTGAGCTGTACCCCAGCCTGTTTGTCCCTCGTCAAGGCCCCCGGTCCCTGCTGCCTCTGGCACACATTAGCACACCCTTATCTAGAGCCAGTGCAGGTTACTTTGTAGGAAGTGCTTCCCTCCTCCAAAGTTTATTAAATCTGCTTTTAAGCTCTGGTCAGGGACATTTTCCAATTGCTACCCGGCCCTGCTGCTGGTAACTGTGGAAATTTGTCCCAGGACCTGGTGCCTTTTCTGTCTAACATCTCTAATGACTCAAGAAACTCGGCTACTCAGAGATCCTTTAGGCTACTCAGATATCTTTTAGTCTCTAGTTTTAACTTCACATATAATTTTGATATAATCTACATTTCTTTAGCTGGGTGTGGTGGCACACACCTATAATCCTGGCATTGCTGGAGGCTGAGGCAGGAGGATGGTAAGTTTGGGCTCTATTTGAGCGATTTAGTGATTTAATGAGACCCTATCTCAAAAGAAGAAGTAAACCCTTTGACTGAGGATGTGGCTCAGTGTGAAGGTCCTGGGTTCAATCTCCGGTACTGGGGGAAAATGTCACTTCATTGGAGCTGCATAGAGAGCTTGCATAATGTGCTTGAGACTGTGGGTTTCATTCCCAGTGCTGTAATTCCTCATCAATCAGTCAATAAGTCACCGCACTAACATAAACGCTTGTACTTGAGGGGACTGTCATGGAGAATGTCTTGTCACTCTGCAGTTTTCACTGCTATCACACCTGCCAAATTACCAGTTTTCCCCGAGACAGTTATCCTGGAAGGAGACCAAAGTTTGTATTTCTTATTGCATCAGAGTTGCACACATCTCTCCCAAGTCATTATTGTGCTTGTCCCTGCTGTGCACAAGAGAGAACTGAGGTCCTCAGAATTGAAGCAAATCCCTCAAACTTTCACGACACGGAAGCAGGAAGCCAGCATGGGGAGGTAGGTGGATTCCAGCTGCCAGCCCATAGGCTGGGGACCACAGTACCACTGGTTTCAAATACGCTCATTGAGAGCCAGAGTAAGATGCGTATTCCACATCATGACCCACTGTTACATCCACTTTCTCGATATAGCTTAAGCACAGTGTAATGATACTTCTCACTGGGTATGTTGGTACGTGCCTATGATATCAGCATTTGGGAGGCTCAGGCAGGAGGATCACCATGAGTTTGAGGCCAGCTTGGGCTCATAGTAAGTTAGACCAGCATGAACTGCATACAGCCAGCAGCACT
Source organism: Dinomys branickii (assembly GCA_004027595.1). NCBI lineage: Eukaryota > Metazoa > Chordata > Mammalia > Rodentia > Dinomyidae > Dinomys > Dinomys branickii. The sequence continues at coordinate 24,179 of PVLD010014377.1, read as the reverse complement.
GACTGAAAAAAATCAAACAAAACAAACAAAAGAGAGAGAGAGAAGAAAGAGGAAGGAAGGAAGGAAGGAAGGAAGGAAGGAAGGAAGGAAGGAAGAAGAAAGAAAGAGAGAAAGAAAGAAAGAAAGAAAGAAAGAAAGAAAGAAAGAAAGAAAGAAAGAAAGAAAGAAAGAAAGAAAAAGAAAGAAAGAAAAAGAAAGAAAGAAAAAGAAAGAATACATTTCTCAAGAAAAGGACAAAGCAAGGATCTGAACACAGAAATCCGGCTTCAAAATCTGTGCTCTGTGTGTGTGTGTGTGTGTGTGTGTGTGTGTGTGTGTGTGTGTGTGTTACTTGGGATTCAACCTATGGCCTTTGCACTGAGCTGCATCCCTAACCCTTTTTAATTTTTTTTTTTGATTTAGAGACAGGATCTCCCTACATTGCCAGACGGGGCTCAAACTTGTGGTCCTCCTGTTTTATCCTCCCAGAGTAATAATCTGTGATTTTGGGTTTGTTTGTTTGTTTTTATTTTTATTTTTGGAGACAGGGTCTTGCTTTGTAGATCAGGGTGGCTGCGATCTCACTATGTAGCCCAGGTAGGCCTGGAACTTGTGGTAATACTCCTTCCCCAGCCTCCCGAGTCTTGGGATTACAATTCTGTTTCATTTTCATTTAGCTCAAAGTTCTTTCTTAATTTCCCTTGTTTTCTTCTTTGACTTGTGGGTCATTTAGAAGCATGTTTTCTACTTTCCAAATACTTGGATCTTCCAGATACTTTTCTGTTATTGATTTCTAACTTAATTCCATTGTTAAAAAATACATTTGATATGACTTGTACCCTTTTTAATTCATCAAGACTTGTTTCATGATCCAGAGCATGGACTATCTCCTTAAGCATTCTATGGAGGTCTACAAGGTCAACTAAGTCAAGCTGGCTAATGGTGTTGCCCAAGAACACTACGCTGCTGAGAGAAATTCTACTTGTTTTCTCCATTCCTGAGAGGAGGGCTGGTAGTAATCCCTGCATGTGTGCTCCTCTCCTGTCTTGCAGCTCTATTGGTTTGTTTCATGTATGTTGTTATAACACCATGCACATTATTATTAGGCGTTTGTGTCCTCTGGGTCAGTTGACTCCCTGGGCTTTATCCCTAGTGGTGTTCTTGGCTTGTAAACCTAATTTATCTAACATTAATACACTGATTTCCACTTTCTTCTTACTATCTCTTTTCAGCCTTTTACTTTTAACCTGTGTGTGTCTTTATATTTAAACGCATTTTGTTTTTTACAGAGAACATATAGTTACTTGTATTTAATGCAGTATGAAAATCTCTGACTTTTCATTTGAAATGTTTAGGCCTGTGTAGTTATTTTTTGTTTTATTTTGTTAGCAGGAAGTGAACTCAGGATCTGTGCTTGCCAAGCAGGCACTTGTGCTGCTGAGCTGTATCTCCAGCCCAGCTGTGGTGATTGATTAGTTAGGGTTGAGGCTACCATCTTTTTTATTTTGAAAATTCTACAATGGCCCTAAAAGAATCTCTGCTTTCTCCTATCTATGGGACTGACAAACTTATTTGGAAGCATCTTCCTTTTTTTAATGTGGGCATGAAATGAGAAGAGCTGGGACCCGAGGATGAGGTTGGAGACTTCTGTGTGGATTCAGATAAAAATACCAATCTCAGGACACCAGGGGTCCCTGAATCCCCACTGTAAGTGGAATCCCACTCCCTCCTATGTCTAAGGAGACCAGACATTCTTCCTGGTTGCAAACACCATGTTAGACTGGAGCGCTATTCTACAGAATGCAGTGTATGCTTGGAACCATCAGCCAGAATCATCTTGTCTACGATTAAAACACCCGTACAAGGGTCACGGGATGGAAATTGGAATAGCCCCTTTCGCTATTATAACTAGGAGTCCTGAATTTTGGTTCTTCTTCCTACATTTCTAGTCTCTGTGGACATAGGGTCCTGCCTTTATTTCCAAGACAAGAATGATTCCACTGGGGGACCCATGGATGCTCTATTGGGGGCTTCTCATGCCACTGAACCAATATGTAAGAAAGGAGCCTATTACTGACTGGAACACTTGGTTTCCATGACAAGAGGATGTAGGGCTGCCCTGACACAGCGGGAGAGGGAAAACCACATCTAAAAAGGACCTGGAGTCCCTGAAATGATTCTTCAAACCTGCAAATCCGGTAGTGACCACTACGAGAATGGCTGCTTCACTGACTCAGGGCAGGCTGGACACCTGAGCGATCTGGTTGCTTGTGAATGAAGATTTGGGTCACACCAACAAGGAAAGAGTCCTGACTGTGGGACCCAGAAACTGGCCTAGGAGGAATCCATGAAGGAGGAAGAAAGGAAAGTGGAAAAAGGAAAAGGGAGGAGGGAGGAGAAAAAGAAAGGAAGGCATTAATTGGAATAAAGAGGATCAGTGTTACAGGGTATTTGAAAATCAGGGAAAGCTACAATAGTGAAGGTGTACACAGGTGATGACTTGTCATGGTAGAAAGGAAAGGCATATACAATCAATCATCTGATAACTCTACAACTAAGAGATTTTAACATGTTCCCCTTGGGAACTCTAGGTCAAATCCAAAATTCATATAGATATCAAACTAGCCAGCTTGATCTTACAGTTATGCAGAATTCTATGTCCAACAATTGCAGGATTGTTAAGGTCATAGGAAACATTGTAATAGATCTATTAGGTCACAGTAGGAATAAAAGAATTGATATCCTATCAGCCCAGAGAAATTTTACTATGACATCAAAGTTAAAAATTTTAAAATCACCTTCTCTGAATGTGCTGATGTATCAATTAATTGGATTATGATGCCAAGCACGGTGCTGCATGCCAAGGGCTGGATTATAATCCTAGCATGTTGGAGGCTGAAGCAGGAAGATCTGGAATTCCAAGTCAGCCTAGGACATACAATGAGTTCAAAACCAGCCTCACCCATAGAGTGTGACTCTTTTTCAAACAAAGGAAGAAGAAAAAAGAAAGAATAAAGAAAGAAGAAAAAAGAGATTTGATCATTTCATAATGTATACTTATATCAAATCATCATGCTGTACACTTTGAATATGTGCAATTTTTATTTGCCAAATTTACAAAAAAAAACCTGAATTGCGAAAGAAAATCTCCAAAGACTTATACTAGGAAAACTAGAAACTGATCCTGACATAAGACATAGGTCGTGGCAAAGCTGGCTGGGGATGTAGACGGGACCGGTAAATTTCAGATCCCCTGGTGGCCGCTGATTCCTGGACGGCTAGATAGAACTCTGGAGCTCCTAGCTGTGGACAGCAGAAAGGAGACCTGCGGCCAGGGGATGCCCACTGTCCTGAGTCCTCGGGGTAGCCCACTCTGCTTTATTTTTCTTTCATCTTTTCTTCTTTGTTCAACCCAAGTTTGCTTTGCAGAGCCAGTTTTTCCCTTACCCCTAAACCCCTCTTTTCAAAGCCTAGTAGAGCATGAGCTTAGTATGTTTGAACTCCAGGGTTTCATTTCCAGCATGAAAAATTAATAAACTAAAGCATAACCAAAAGTAGACAATATGGTACCATAAACTTCCAAGGTACCAACTTCAACAACTATTAACATTTTTGTCTATTTTTTTTTATAAAGTTGTCGATTTTTGCTGGGATGACCTCCATATTTAACACAAATCCCAGACACATGTGGTCTAATTTCACCCACAGATATTCCTGTATGCATCTCCCAGATACAAAACTTTAAAAAATAATAGTAGCCACAGAAGCTGGGCTGGCACATACCTATAATATCAGCTATGTGAGAGACTGAGGCAAGAGGATCAAAGTTCCAGGCTGTTCCAGGCAACTTAGCAAGACCCTACCTCAAATAAAGTAAAATGAGATGAGATAAGATTGATGAGTGCTTGCTTCAGCAGCACATGCTGGAACAATGGAGAGATGAGCACAGTCCCTGTGCAAGGGGGACATGCGAATTTGTGAAGCATTCCATCTTTTTATACACTACACAGAAGACCCCAAAAACTCCACTGAAAGACTTCTAGATTTAATAATCCAACTCAATAGCATAGCTGGACATAAAGTCAACATGCAAAAATCAGTGACATTCCTATACACAAACAATAATAGCATCCAAAAATGAAATACTTAGGAATCAATCTAACAAAGGCAGTAAAAGATCTATACAGTGGAAATTACAGTACTCTAAAAAAAAAAAAAAAAAGAGATTGAAGAGGATTTCAGAAAATATTCCTTGCTTGTGGATAGGAAGAACCAACATTGTGAAAATGGCCATACTCCCAAAATTGTTATACAGATTCAATGTAACCCTGATTAAAATACCATTAGTATACCTCACAGATCTAGAGAAAACATTCCTAAAATTCACTTGGAAACAGAAGACAACTAGAATAGCAAAAGTAATCCTGGGCAAAAAAAGGTAATGCAGAGACATCACAATCCCTGACTTGAAATTATACTACAAAGCTACAATGATAAAATCAGTATGGTACTGGCAAATAACAGATCTGAAGATCAGTTGAACAGATTAGAAGATGCAGATACAACTATAAACACACTAAGCCATCTTATCTTTGACAAAGGAGTCAAATATGTTCCCTGGAAGAAAGATAGCCTCTTTAATAAATGGTGCTGGAAAAACTGGTTTTTCACATGCCAAGGACTAGAATTAGACCCATGTCTACCACCATGTACTAAACTAAAGTCAAAATCAATAAAAGATCTAAGTACTAAAACAGAAACACTAAACCTACTGGGCAACAAAGTCGGTAAAAATCTTGAAGAAATAGGGGTAGGTAGAGACTTCATGAACAAAAACCAAACTTGCACAGGAAAATACTTCAGAGGATCAATAACTGGAATCTCATCTTAGTGAAAAGTTTTTGCACATCAAAAGAAATCACCAACAGAGTAAAAAGAAAACCCATAAATTGGGAAAAAATTTTAGCCAACTACCCTTCAGACAAAGGACTTCTGTCTAAAACATATAAAGAATTTAAAAACTCAGGCCACCAAAATTCAAAGACCCAATCCAAAAATGGGCATCTGAGATGAATACACACTTCTCAGGTGAAGAAATACAAATGGCAAATAAATATATGAAAAAATGGTCAACACCATTGGTCATTCGAGAAACACAAATTAAAACAACACTGAGATTCCATCTCACCCCAGAAAAAATGGCTGTCATCAAGAAATCAACTAGTAACAAATGCTGGAGGAGCTGTGGGGAAAAAGGGACCATTCTCCACTGTTGGTGGGAGTGTAGACTGACACAACGGAAATCAGTGTGGAGATTCTTCAAAAGACTAGAATTAGAGGTCGCAATCAGTGCAGCTATTCTCCTTCTGGGTATTCTCCCAGAACTGAAAATATCATAGCACAATAATATATGTGCACCCATGTCTATAGCAGCACAATTTGTCATAGCTAAATCCTGGAAACAACCCTAATGTCCATCAGCTGAGGAATGGATAAAAAAAGATGTGATATTTTTATACAATGGAGTATTACTTGGCTATAAAAGAAAGAAATTTGAGGCTGTTATAGGTAAATGGATGCAACTAGAGACCATACTTATAAGTGAAATAAATCAGACCTGTATGTATAAACATCATATTGTCTCCCTAGTGTAAGAACCTGAAAGAGTACAATAGATATAGTGAAAGGGAAAGAAACTGCTGAAAGGGAAGGAACAACTTGGATGAGGGAAAGGAGAAAAGAAAAACAGAAGGGAGGAGAAACATCTATATGTATATACACAGGGTAGCTGGGATAATTGTACTGCTGGTTTCTACTGGTCTATTAAAGGAACAGTTAATGGTTAAATTTTTTAATTTTTAAATTTTTTACCAATTTTGCATGCTTATATCTGGTAATACGAACAATTAATTTGAAGACAACAGTACGCAATTAAACAACCATTATTGAATTCCTACCATCTTGTTTAGTGAACTTCTGTATTGTTTCTTGTGTTTTTCATTATTTTTTATTCTCCTTAAAAACTGAAAACTAAAAAAAAATATTGATGAGGCGAGTTAAGAATATAAACTAAACTAAACTGAAATATAAAAGCCTGCGAATGTAGTTCAGTGGTAGAGCACTTGCGTAGTGTATGTGAAGCCCTGGATTCAGTGCCCAGTATTGCCTGAACAAAACAAAACAAATCACACTACAGTGTTATTAGCATATCTAATGATCACCTTAATATATGTAGTCCGGCTGCAGCTCTAACTGGATAGAGACCAATATTATATTATCTAGCTCTTTTCAATACTATCTTCTCAAGTGCATCTTGAGAAATTTTTGTCATCTGCTTACTAAAATGTTTTGGTTAAAATCTTAGTACAGAATCTCATTACGGTGACCCATCAACATGTTAAAATAAATCCCAGTAGTCTGGTATTGCATTTGTTTATTTACTTATTTACTGAACCTAAGAGGTTATCCTGTGACCAGTGCTTCTGTTTTTAACTCCTCCTGAATTATCCACTGAATGACGCATTTTGGAATTTTACATGAGTTTTGGGAAAGACTCTTTTCTTCTTTTTAAAATACTAGATAAATAACTTCAGACTTGAAACTGCTCCTTATCTTTGGCCTTTGTTATGCAATAGTGTAGTCAGATAGCCTCCCTCTGAACATCTGAAATCAAATGATTAGAAATATCTGTCAGCGACAGGATGCAGATCAATGATAGAGCACATATCTAGCATGTAGGAGGCCATAGGTCTAATCTAATCTAATCTCTAGTAGAGAAAGAAGAAAGGACTGGGGATATAGCTCAGTGGAATAAGCGCCTGCCTAGCAAGCGCAGGGTCCTGAGTCCAATCCCGAGTACCGCAAAAAAAAAAAAGAAAGAAAGAAGAAAAACACAGAAGAAAGAGAGAAAGAAGAAAGAAAGAAAGAAAGAAAGAGAGAGAGAGAAAGAAAGAAAGAAAGAAAGAAAGAAGGAAGGAAGGAAGAGAGAGAGTCTTTGAGGGTGTGAATTCCTGAATACACTCACGCCTGTGTGGATGGGTGGTCACAGTTGGGGCAGCTGGTGGAGAGGCTGTGATGTGTGCCTCTGTGGCATGTTCTGCACCTCGGTTATCAGAGATAATAATCCATCCCTCCAACCCACAACATCTGTTTTTATGGGTAAAGTTGCTCAGATATCACAGCAATGAACACAAAGCTCCACCCTCTGTGGTTTGTTTTTGAGATAGGGTCTGTGGAGCCCAGGGTGGCCCCAAACTCACGATCCTCCTGCCCCTACCTGCTGAGAGCTGGGCTTACACACTTGTTTCACCGCACCCCACCTCAATTCTCTTAAGAGAGATTGCCTGAGCTACAGCGCTGGAGAAATCTGAATACATTTGAAGGCAGAGCCCAGTGGAAGAGAGGGATTGAGATTCAGGGAGGAAATGTCTGCCACAGGCCGGAGAAATATCATTCAGAATCTCTTCAACATGAGCTGGGTGTGATGGTGCATGCTGTAATCCCAGCACTAGAGAGGCTGAGGCAGGAGTATCGTTGCAAGTTTGAGATCAGCCTTGGCTACAAAGGGAGCTCAAGGCCAGCCTGAACTGCATAGTGAGATCCTGTCTCAAAAAGACAGAAACAATAGCACACAGAATTTCTTCCCCATCTTCTCCATCTCCCAGGTGGAGCCCACACACATATCAGGGGATTAGTTACATGGGCACATGAACCATCTCTTGGCTTCAACGTGACTTTCCTGAGCCAAGCAAGTAGGGGATTTGCAGTGTCTCTAAAGCAAAAGGGAAGTCATAAATGCCTGCCTAGCACTGTATCTCCCAAAGTTAGGCAGAGGTTTTGGTGAGGCCTGGTGGGTGTGTCTTCTCTTCATTCTAGCCTGGGAGGCATGTGTTGCACTCAGCAGAAATGTCTTTGACAGGCGCTCTGCAACCCTTAGGTCAAATTCTTAATCCCTTCCCTGGGGAGAACCACTGTGAGGATTTTTGTCTAATGTGATTTCTCCAAGAGACATTTCTACACTCTGTCAAACTCTTCCCATGACAACTTGGGCAAAGACCAAAGAGAATCTTCAATTAATTCCAACCCCTCATGTTCTGGGTTTATCATTGAAACAAAAATCTGTTTTCTGTATAAAAATTGGAAGCTGTATTATTATGAATGAAAATGGAAATGGCTTGTTAATTCTGGCTTTTAATTACCTGTTTATTTTATTGCTTGGCAAGCTTTTTGGAAAGAGGAAAGAAATAGATGTCTTTGAAAAGAAAAGAAAAACAGGTAGTGCTCTAGGTTTTTTGATATTTTGCTTTTTATGTGCCGGTCTCCTTCTGGGGCTGGAATCCAGTGGGTTTCCACAGTTTGAACTGAGCCAGCTCAGGAGAAGGAAGAAGGATCAGGACCCAGAAGTGATTGGATAGGGAGGAGGCTACACCTCGTTTTCTTCCTGCTGCTTGGTATTTTCTCTGCCACCTGTAAGTTAATGGATCCAGGATTTCCGCAGAGCCTCTACAGACATGTTTTACCTTCTCTTTCTTAAAAAAAATATTGGGGCAAAACATACATAATGTAAAGTTTTCCATTTTTTACCATTTTAAATGCACATTTCAGTGACACTACATACATTCATAGTGTTATACAACCACCGTCTGTCTCCAGAACTGTTTCCTCTTCCCAGGCTAATGCTCGTGCCCATGCACCACGTTCTTCTGCCCTGTAGCCCTGGTACCCACCGTTCTACTGCCTGTCTCTACGTACCTGTTTATCCTAGTAGCTCAGGGAAGGACAGTCACATAGCGTTTGTTCTTTTTCATGTCTGGTTTATTTCACTTAGCTTAATGTCTTCTAGGTTCATAGTGTGAGCCTCCATAGAGTTTTAAAATTGTGATCAAAACCACATAGTGTAAATTTACCCTCTGAACAACTTCACATATAGTTACAATTTTACATGTATTTTACATATGCTAACTGTAAGCATTTTAGTATACTACAGACCTCTAGCAATTCATCTTGTGTGGTAGTTACTTTTCTTGTTGCTGAGACAAAATATCCGACACTCAAAGTTAAACTGAAAGAGAGGGTCAGATGCTGGAGATGACCACAATGAATCTTTACACCATCCCTCTCTTAGTCCAGAATGAACCCATCGCTAATTCAAATACTGAGCATCCACAAGTGGGTTTCTCCTGGTAAAACTATTTACTTGTTAAACAGAGTGATGAATACTCCCAAAATTGTTATACAGATTTAATTCAATCTTAATGAAAATATCATTAACATACTTCACAGAACTAGAGAAAACATTCCTAAAATTCACTTGGAAACAGAACTGACCTAGAATAGCAAAAGCAATTCAGGGCAACAAAGGTAAGGCAAGAGGCATCACAACCCCTGACTTGAAATTATATCACAAATCTACTGTGATAAAATCAGCATGGTACTGGGAAAATAAACAGACCTGAGGATCAGTGGAACAGATTAGAAGATATAGACACAGCTATAAACACACTCAGCCACCTAATGTTTGACAAAGAGGTCAAACATGTTCACTGGAAGAAATATAGCCTCTTTAATGAATGGTGCTAGAAAAACTGGCTCTCCACATGCCAAAGCCTAAAACTATCACCAAGCACTAAAGTAAAATAAAAATGGATTAAAGATCTAAATGTTAAAACAGAAACACTAAATCTACTGGAAGAGAAAGCAGACAGAAATCTTGAAGACATAGGTGTAGGCAGAGACTTCACGAAGAAAACCCAGATTACATGGGAAATGCTACAAAGAATCAACAACAGGGATCTCATCTTATTAAAAAGCTTTTGTACAACAAAAGAAATCACCAACAGGGTGAAAAGAAAACCCACAGAATGGGAAAGCTAGTTGTCTCTCAGACAAAGGATTTCTCTCTAGAACATATAAAGAGTTGAAAAAAATAAGATCCTCCAAATTCAAAGACCCAATCCAATACTGGGCATCTGAGATGAATAGATACTTCTCAGATAAAGAAATACACATGGCAAATAAATATATGAAAAAATGTTTAACATCACTGGTCATTAGAGAGATGCAAATTAAAACAACACTGAGATTGCATCTCACCCCAGAAAGAATGACTACCATCAAGAAATCATCCAATAACAAATGCTGGAGGGACTGTGATGGAAAAGGCACCTTCTCCACTGCTTGGGGGAGTGTAAACTGGTGCAACCACTGTGGAAATCAGTATGGAAATTCCTTAAAAAGCTAGGATTAAAGGTTCCATTTGACCCAGCTAGTCCCCATGTGGGTATCTTCCCAGAAGAATTAAAAACATCATACCACAGCAATGTATGTCACCCATGTTAATAGCAGCACACTTTGTAAAAACTCAATCCTAGAAACAACCCAAATATCCATCAACTGAGGAATGAATAAAAAAGATGTGGTCTTTTTGTGTAATGGAGTACTACTCAGCCATAAAGAAGGATAAAACTGAAGACTTTTATAGGTAAATGAATGCAATTTGAGATCATACTCATAAGTGAAATAAATCAGACTCACATGTGTGAACACTATTGTTTCCCCAGTGTGTGAAAGAGTAAATAAGGTCCAAAATGTACAATAGATATTGTGAGGTGGAATGAAATTGTTAAAAAGGAAAGAGAAAGTAGGATGGGGGAAAGGGGAATGGAAGGAAAGGAAAAGAAAAAAAATACAAGATAGTTATACTACCAGTTTCTCTTAGTTCATTGAAAAGAAACCTCTGTGCTAATATTTGGAGAATATGGTATGCCCATATGTTGTACTCTCATTGACTACTTTAAAGATAACAAGACTCAATGTATTAACTATTGTTATTCTCCTATTATATTAGTATGAAATTTTGTTTTACTTTTTTTCCATAAAATAAAAAATAAAAATTCAACTATTTCGTAGAAGTGAAAGAAGACTGTTATTTATCCGTGTTTTCTTCTTTTTTTTTTTTTTTTGGTGGTACCAGGGACATCCCTAACCCTTTTTGTTTTACTTTTTAAATCTAGAGACAGGGTTTCGAAAAGTCACTAGATCACCCAGGCTGGTTAGCTTTGTGCGGTGGCTCTATCATAGCCAATGAGGCATGATTATTGCTAATTGAAAACTAAATTATGAACGCTGGGTTTGAACCTGCAATCCTCCTGCCTCAGGCTCCCAGAGGGCTGGGATTACAAGCATTTGCTACCACATCTGGTTCATTTCTTATTTATTTTGGAAGAACTACAATGTCTTTCAACCACAACTTTATTCAAAATAAATGAACAGCATAGCAGCCTGGTAACCAGTTACCACTAAGATTAGTTTTCCTTAAGAGTTTCTATTCCTGATTATGACCAAAGTCTACAATACTATTCAATTAGCAATGCAACCTGAAGTGTTTTTAAATTAATTTTAAATTATAGAAAGTGATCTGCCAACGACTCATGCTGTGAAGCCAATTTCCTCTTTGCTTTTACATACATTTGAAAAAGGGCAAAAGAGCAGGGCCAGGCTGCCTGGGACTCACTTTCCCCTTCTCCTTCATCTTGTTTTAAATCGATCAGTTATGGGACTGATAACCAGGCACGGAGCCATGGCACATGAGGCAGATCCCCACTTTGGTGGCAGGTTGAGTGGGCAGGGGGACAAAACCACTATCGTCAGCAAGTGAAACTATCTCCTCTTGCAGTACTGTCTCCAGAAGTGTTCCTGATGCAGATGGGGAGTCAGGGAGAGATAAAGCGCGAGAGAAAACCCAAGGAACAGATTTCAGAAGCTTTACAAGCGGACTGTGCATGAGCCTATTAAATGGGTTGACCAGTCTTTAGTCTCCTTTCTACACAAAGAGAAATACTAAAGACAACTGAGTTAAAGAACCTCGTGTGTACACTAAGTCTTGTTTTATCTCCTCTGCAACAAACATAATACACACTTCAGTTTCTACATTTCAGGCCCCCAGATGAGTACTGCGTGCTCAGGGTTTGTGGGTGCTGTGCTTGGTACTCAGCAGCATCCTTTCATTTACAGTCTTTCCCACCAAATAACGACCCTGATCCCAGAGGTCTGTCTTTCTCAGTGAAAAGTGAGCAGCACGGTATTGGCCACAGACACAAAGCCCCATGAGAAAACAGACACACTGACCAGTGGGGTAGAATAGAAGACCGGGAACAAACCCACAGTTCTACAGCCATCTCATTCTCGACAAAGAAGCCAAAAACATGTTGGAGAAAAGAGACTTGTCAACAAATGGTGCTGGGACTAGACGCCTACCTCTTACCCTGAACAAAAAGCAACCTGAAAGACCGAATGCCCTAATATAAGACCTGAAACTTTGAAATCACTAGAGTGAAACAAGGGAAACACTTCAAGATGCTGTATAGGCAGCCGTTAAATCATAGGAAATAACAGCAAGAATCGACAAATAGAACTGTATTACATTGAAAAGCTTCTACCCAACCAAAGAAATGTAAGAACAGAGGGCCAGCCTCCAGCATGGAAGGAGCGCTGTCGGCTGTTCATCCAGAATATATGAAGAACTCAAAAAGCTCACAGCAACAGGACAAGTCACCCAATCCACAGAAGGGCAAATGAATTGAACAGACAATTCTCAAAAGATGTACAAGTGGCCAGTAATTATATTTTATAAATCCTCAACCTCTTTAACCTTCCGGGAAATGCACATCAAAACCGCACTGAGATTCCACTTCATCTCAGTCAGAGTCTGTGTTCAAAGTGTGGGGAATATTCTGAGGGGGAATTCATGGAATAGTCTTCTACAGTAATAACTTTTAAAAATGTAGGCACCTGCCACATATTTCGGTTGTGCTTTGTATGCCGCCCGCATACCCAGAGGGGCCAAAGTCCGTACGGCAGAGACACCGGCACACCCACATTCAGTGTGGCACAAATCACACAAGCGACGTTACAGAACCAGCCTGGAAGCCCCACAACGGAGGCCTGTTCAAGGACGATATGGTGCAGCCACATGCAGTGGAGCATTATTGGCCATAATGAAAGCCAGAACCATGGCAGCCGCAGGAAAATGGGCAAGCGGAGGTCATCACATAGACCAAAGCCAGCCAGACCCAGAGTGCCAGGCTTGGCCTATCTGTTTCCCTCGTATGTGGGATCCTGGCGGGAAAAAGACAGCGTGACAGTGGGAAAGGCTAGAGGAGGGGAGGGGGAAGGGTAATAAGGAGGTGGATCAAAGCTTTTGTTTTAAGTTCTGGGAATTGCACTCAGGACCTTGCGCTTGCCAGGCAGGAGCTGTGTCACTGAGCTATATCCCCAGCCACAGAGCATGTTATATGCAAGTATAAAAATGTCACAAAATACGATTTTCTTTAATAGTGCGCACTGATAATTATAAAAAGCAAGGCCCTGAGCGAGGGACGCTGCAGGGCTGGGGTGGGGTAAGCAGGCTGCTGGATCCCAGAGTCAACACGCTTAAGCTCTGCTGCACACGCCCTCCTTCACTGCCTCGCGCTCATCTTTCTGCTCAGGTCTTCTCAGGCTGGCAGCTCGCCCCTCCGTCCCTGGGACTTGGGACAGCCAGACCCCAGCAGCTGGTGTGCACTGGTGTGCCGATGCCACCTCGCGGCAAAACGGGTAACTGCAGGCATCGACTTGCCCTCCATGGAGCGCACCAGGGCTTTTTCTTGGAAGACAGGAATTCTCTGGCAAATCTTTTTCTTTTCTTTAAACAAGGCGACATTAACTCACATCTGCAAAAATAAATGTATGACTGGGCGTGGTGTCACACCCGTGTAATCCCAGCACTCGGGAGGCTGAGGCAGAAGGATCACTGTGAGCTCAAGGCCAGCCTGAATTACATAGCAAGACTCTGTCCCTGAATGAATAAGAGAATGAATGAGTGAATGAATGTTCTTAGGCTCAACTGATTAACATGGCAGAAGCAAGAAGCGCCGTTTTCTCTGGAAGAGAGGTTCTTTTCACCTTGGGCCAGTGAATGCTGAATTGGACTCTGACGGACAGCTGTCACTTTGTAACTGAGGCATGGTTTATGTTGGGAGGGACATGCTGGGTCAAGCTTGGAGACGCTTTTGGGGCACTGGGCAGCATTCACCTGCAGCTTTCCCCGAAGCCCAGGTTCGGCCACTGATTTCGCAGCAGAGGAAATTCCCGCTGCTGGAGTGTTGCCTTCCAAGGGACCTGTCTGAGTGTCTGAGCAATTTGAATTTGTGCTTATTTGCTATCAGAAGGACCTAATTTGCCTTTACTTTTTTTTTTTTTTTTTTTTTTTGGCGGTACTGGGCATCAAACTCAGGACCCTGCGCTTGCTAGGCAGGCGCTTATTCCACTGAGCTATATCCCCAGCCTCCCAAGGGACCAGTCTGAGACTGGAGAACTGTAAGGAACAGTTCTGAAGGAAACATCCATCGTCACTGCAGAACATGACTGAAAATTAGTTGGTAGAACCTGCTGTTTTCCAGGAAACGAAAAGAAAGGCACAGGCTGTTTTATTACCTTCACGGGTCTCCGTGCAGTCCTGATTTGGTGTCTTGTATTCAGAGGGTCAGAAATGCCAAAGGCATCTTCCAGTTTCTATCAAAAAACAAAGAAAAGCTGGGTTCGACCGAACACCTGTGCCCCCAGATACCCGGGAGGCAGAGGCAGGAGGATGGGGGAGCTTGAGGCCAGTCTGGGCACTTTACAGAGACCCTGCTTTGAAATAAAAAGTAAAACGATCTGGGGACATAGGTTGATGGCAGAGCACTCATTCAGCAGCCCAAGGTTCTGGGCTCAGTGCTCAGTACCATGAGGACAAAAACTCAAACAAAAAACAGGCACCAAAAAAAAAAGTGTTACGGTTGATACATTGTGTCAACTTGGGGAGTCCAGAGGCTGGGCTAAGTGACTCAGCAGTTCTACATCTTGGGGTGAAAAGGACACACCCTTACCCTTCTGGGATGTTGTTCATTGTGTCAATGTGAGAAGTTTAGGTTAACTGTGTGACTCAGCAGGGAGCTGGGATGCTTACTTTGTATTCATCCTGAGCCTGTGCAAGAGGTCGCCTGCAGAGGGTGCGGGTGTAGAGGACCCCCACTCCCACTCCCCAGGGCCAGTAGGCTGCATAAGAAAAGGGAATTGAGAAAGGACCGGCCGCTGGTTCTTCAGAGGAGCTCCAGTTTTCGCCTTCAGCTTGGTCCTCTCCTGGCTTCCGGTGCGGACCCTTCGGCTTCCGCCTGGGGCTCTTCAGCACTCTGGTGTTGGCTCTCCGGCTTTTGTCGTAGATTCTTCACCATTCTCTCACAGACCCCATCAGCCCTTTGATATGGCCTTGCACGGACACTGCGGTGAGCTCCAGGCCCCAGGCCTGGGCTCTTCATTCTCCAGCGTGAAGACACCCTCTGCACGCTTCCTCATCCAACTCTGGCTGACCCTCTTAAGCCAAACTTGTAATTTCTCGTACATTTGTATATCTTGTGTTATATCTGTTTCTCTAGTAATTCTGACTGATACAAAAAGCAAAAGAGGAGAACAAAAACTTGTTGAACTTTGGAGGAGGGGGAGATGAGAAGACTGTAACTGACCCAAAAATGGCCAGAGCCCTGAGGAATTAGGGAAGACCAGGGAAATCACTAAACCCTGGAGAAAAGCTGATCAGTTATTCTCTGAAGATCCTCCCCAGCTTGATTCTAGGGGAAAAGCACCTCCTAGTCCAGTATGTTCAGCCTGACCAAGAAGATCTTGGTTTGAATAACTGGACTGCAGATTACAGGCATACATATATGCCAGTTACTGTGAGCTAAGTCACCTGAATCACTACCATTTCCTAGTTTTGTGACATCAGAAAACTATGAGCTCCAGGATTTTTCCCTGAAAGCAAATATAGGCAGCCACGCACATCCACAGCTTTCACATTCATACATTCTGCAAACCATAGGTTGAAATGTTTTTTTTAAAGTCTGAATCAGCACAGTTTTCTTGTCACTATTCCCAAATGATACAGTATAATGACTGTTTACACTGTGTTGGTATTATAAGCCATCTAGAGAGGATTTAAAGCACTGCTTGGCAGGATGTTTATAGGTTCTGCATTTATAGGTTCTATGCCAACACTGTGCCATCCATGCCTTCTGGTACCTGAGGGAATCTTGGAACCGACCTCCCAAGGAATACCAGGGGCCAATTCTATTGAAGGGGGAAACCAGTTAACTTCATGTTTCTATCTTTTATCAAATTTATATAAGAGATCAAAAATACAGTGAATGTTGAAGTGTTTTCTTAAATACTTATGGTAAAAAGACACATTGCCGATAATTCCCCTCAAAATACTTCTGACTTTTCACACACTTAGTCCATTGCTCTCACCACTTTCTGAAGCAGTTCTGCAAGTCTTCTTTCATGAGTGTCTTTATGAGATGTGATAAAAAACACGATGACTGCTGTTTGCATGCCTGGAGGCAAAGTCTGGCTAGTAAAAATCTTCCAGCTTGTCCTCGTCCACCAATCATCAGATCTGACACCATGCAACTTCCAGCTCTTCCCTAAAGTCAAAATAACTACGGAAGGTAAATGTTTTGAGTCGGTTCAGGATATCAAGGTAGTCACGATGGTGCAGCTAAAGGCACTTAGGGAAGAAGACTTACGTCACTGTTTTGGGAAGTGGCAAGCATAGTAGGGTAGCCGTGTTTGAGTGAGGGAGAATAATGGCAGTGTGTCTTTTATTGTAATAGCATTTTTAATTTAGATGCATTCCATATTTTTTCAATCACTCTTGCACAGTCTATAATAACAAGGGAAACTGTGCCAATGAACAACTTCACTGTTTCAAAAGACCAAGCTCTGCTGGAAAGTACAAGCTGAATGCCCTGCTCTTCCTGCTCTTTGGTGCAACCACTTTCTCCTAGATTAACAATATCCTAAGTGCCTGCAAGGCAAACACAAGGCCCTGAGTTCAATTCCTGGTACCGAGAAAAAAACCCACAAACAATATTGGTTAGGATAACTGAACTTATACATGGATTTAAACACTTTTCTTTCACACATTTAAGTGAAATATCACTAACATATCTGATGGTTTCAAATCATCTACCAAAAAAAGGACTGTATGGTACAGTGTTTGTCCAAAATTCATTTGTGGTTTAAAATCTTCGGTGGGCTGTCCATCCTTCTGTTTTTGGATTTTATTTGGTGTGATGCTGGGGAAGGGACTTAGAGCCTCACACGTGCAAGGCAAAAGCAATCTACCACTGAGCTACATGCCCAGAGCTTTACTTTTTCTGGAACACTGTAAAGATAATATAGAATTCATTTTTAGCAATACCAGTACATAAGACATGTCACAAGGCTGGTTAAAACATGCCTAGTATAATTTAATAGTTACAAGTAAAGGCACTACTACAATGGATTTTTTGTTACTATGGCAACACACCAAATGAAATGAGAATGATATTAAAGTTCACTGGACACAATGATTGTCTTCAGAAATCTATTAATGTCCTTAGATATTTCTATAGAAATTACTGGGGCACTCAGAGTGGGGATTTTCAGGTAAAGCATGTTAGGGCATCAGGCGTGGCAGTACACACCTACAATCCGGGCATTCAGGAGACTGATAGAAGAGGATCTCTGTGTGTTCATGCCCAGCCTGGGCTACACAGTAAGTTCAAGGCCAGCCTGCACTACATAGGGAGATACTGTCTCAACATCTCCCACACCAAAAGAAGAGTGTTAGCGATTTATTTTTCATTATTCTATTAAGAGATTTTAATTTTGAACATATTACATTAAAATCCTCTGTTGCTTAATAAAGTATAAAAATAGAACTGACCTGGTAATACCTAATGAAATGTAGCATTCAGTCACATCACAAAAGTATAACTAAATCAGTCTTAGTTACCATGCCAACATATCATCCTGTAAAAGGGAATGTACAGAAATGTGTAATGCTACACAAATGGTACCTGCAAAGGTTATGCAGTAATCCAGCACTTACCTGTGTGCACAAAGCAAGGTTTCTGGACATCTGGATACATGTGCCATACCTGGGTATGTTTAATCTTACATTTTATTTTGGAAAAACGTGTACACCAGCAAACTCACCAATGCCATGCATGCTCTAGATATTGAGGATTGCAAGTAAGAATAGAATCATTTAATGAGTCTTAACGCCCACTGCTTCTGGATTCTCCTTAGGTCAAAGCCAGTTTTCTGCCTAAAACATTCCTGAGATTTGTGGACAAAGAACTGCAGTGTTTGAGACAGAGATTTATCCAAATGTCACTTTAAAGAGTTTCCTAGTCACTTGAGGTCTTCCCAAGCCAACAGGTAAAATACATTCATACTTGAAAAAGTCTTAAGGCAAAAATAGTTCTTAAAACATCAGTTCTTATAAATAAGGCATTGCCCCCTTTGTTGCTTTGGGCACCTTGTGGGCACCATGACCTCTTCTCTGTGGTGCCCCTTTTCCAAGCCACCCCAACCTGGAGCCAGCCAGTGGACTGAGACCTCCACACACTGGCCGTGAGGATGGGCTGGCACACGCTGGGTCCCTCCCTGGCCCCCACAGACCTCATTGTCCTCTGGAAAAGCTCTCAGAAGAGTTCAGGGCAGTGCGGATCTATTTACTGGACAATTAAAATGCTACGAGTTCTTGACTATGGGAACTTCATGAACTGTGGGGGTCCAGCATACTGGTAAACAGAACATGCGAAACCATCATGAAGATTATACACCATGACAAAATATTCTATCTCAAGATATTGAGGGTTGGTAACATCACCTACTGGCTCTCAGGACCCTTCCTGCTTCTAAATTTGCTTTCAGCTTGGTGGAATCTCCCTCCCCCTTGGACTCTCTCCTGCAGATGCTCACCAACCTGACATGCCTCCATCCCCGGGAGACAGGGGCACCTTTGGTTTCCAACAGCCCCCAGACCTCCACCTACCAACTGAGGGGTGCAGCCCAGGCCAGCTGCACACTGGGGGGCTACCTGGAGGCTGTCCTGGTGGCTAGGGACAAAGACCCACTGTGGAATCTGTTTTGGGCAAAGCTACCAACTGGGTCTGGAGTTGAGAGTGGGGGTCCTGATGATGCCCAGGATCTGGAGAAGGGCACATACCTTTTGTACCTCTGCTTCAGGCCGAGATGCAAGCATGGCTGATCCACTCCAGCAAGGCAGGTGGGGTTCTTCAGAGAATCTGGAGACAGAAGGGGGCACTGTTGATTTTAGGGGCTGTTTCTAGGGAATATAAGAGCTTGAGGAGATTGTGATTTTCGATGTTGGCCCCTGTCAGCTGGCGTTAAAAGAGTTACCTGCCCACACGGGGTGTGGTTTCTGGTGAGGTCTGGTTCTGTGCTCAACCTCCTACCTTGCCCAGTGACTCTCCATTTGGTCCCTCGAGTGGGAGTTACCTAAAAGTAGCCACACAACATGATGAGGGCTGACTGGCTTGGTAAGGAAGTCTGGAATACATGTCTGAACCCCAAGCCACGTCCTTCCTTCTAAATCTTGCCCCAGTGATCCAATGGCTTCACACCACTTGTATCATTCAACTATTCCTACTGTCACTCAGTATGTGCTTGTTGTGACAGATATTGTTAGGCAGAAACGTACCACTGTAATCTGGTCTGGCTGTATGTCCAGAGGTTACAGTTAGTCATACGTTTAAAAGAGAGCTTCTCTGGGGAAGATTAAAGACAGGTATTCAAGGGCTGCGAAGTTCAAACTGAACGTGTTGCTCTGCATAGCCCGGGCCACGGCGGGGCGGCCCGATTTGCTGCGGCGAGGAGCGGGCGGGCCCGGAGCGCTGGGCACCCAAGGTGCTTGGCGCGGCGCGCAGGCAGCGGCTCGGCTGGGTCCGCGCACCCCGAGGGTGCCTGCGGCGGGACGGACCCTCCCGTCTCCCGACCCTGCGTGGCTCACCAGTGGCTGCAGCCAGAAATTGGCTTTTTGGCAGCTGTGGTGCGGGGCGGACTTGGAGCCCACGCTCCTCGGGCAGGCTGCATTAAGCCAGGCTGCGGACCGGGGTCCTGCTCCGGTCCCCGTCCCCGCAGCTGGCATCCTCCTCGGCCTGAAGGCCGCGGCCGTGGCAGCTGCGCAGCAGAATGCAGTGCCTCGCTCCCTTCCCCAGGCCCGGAGCGCATGGGCACTGTGGCGGCTGTGGTCGGCGGCCCCTGTGAGAGGGCTGAGGAGGCAGAGAAGCGCCGGGGAGTGGCGGATCACGGGTGAAGCACGAAATATTAGCACTTTGGGGCCCTCCTGCTTGCACGGATCCTGGGACGGGTGAGCCAATTGCCTGCGGTGACCGGATTTCTGAGTCGGGGAGAAGCTCCGCTCAGCAAGAAACATCTGAGTGGCACTCCTGCCGGCATAGACCTCAGGACGAGTGAGCTGTTTGGGTGCCCTGACCAGATTTCTGAGTCGGGGAGGAGCTCCACCCAGGGAGGAACACCTGAGCGGCCGCCTGCCTGCGTGGATCCCGGGCCGGTGAGCTGTTTATGTGCCCCAGCCAGGTCTCTGGGTAGGGAGTAGCTCGGCCCACAAAGCAGCATATGAGCAGCCTTTTGAGCGGAACTCTCAGCGGAAACCTTAAGGGACATTCTCCCGAAGAGAAGGAGCCATTGGAGCAGCCTTTGCAATGGACCTTTGCCTGGTGAACTGCCTGAGTAATTTATAGCTCAATATTTTGAATCTGATACCGAAAAACGGGAAGACAGAAGAACAAAACGCAGTCTCAGAACTCAGCCCCACCCAGAACAAGTCCTGGATGCGAGGATATAGGGGAACTAGGAAGCCACATACCTGCAAGTTCTGAAACGATTGCATCCAAAATAAAGAAACAACTCCATCAGGCCATAGAAGAGCTTAAAGCAGAAATAAGCCACATACCTGCAATGATCTCTCAGACAAAAAATGAACTGAAAACTATAATGGAACAAATGTTCCGTACACGTAGAGAAGAAATAGACAAAAGATTAGAAGAAAATAGGAAACAAATGGAAATGTTACAAGAGCAGTTTAGGAATGAATTACCACAAATGAAACAGGTCCAAAGAGACTGCCAGGAAACGAAAACTTCCATTGAAAGCTTGCAAAACTGCTTAAATGAAACCGAAGATAGAATTTCAGATCTTGAAGAGAGCATGGCAGCTAATGAGCGTGAAAGGAAGGAGCTCATAAAGTCATCAAAGATCCAAGAACAATCAATCCAACAGCTGCAAGATGAGGCAAAAAGAAATAATATTCGAGTAATAGGAGTCTGAAACAGCAGGAGACAACACAAATGATATAAAAAGAATATTTGCTGAAATAGCAGAAAATTTCCCAAACAAGGTAAAAGGTACTGAAGTACAGTTAATCCAGACATATAGAACCCCAGTGAGCCATAAACCAAAGAAAACCACACACAGACATAAAATAGTCAAGATCACAGACGTCCAGCAAAAGAACACAATATTAAAAGCTGCTAGAGAAAAGAAACAGATCACCTATAAAGGAAAGCCCATCAGAATCACAGCAGACTTCTCAACGGAAACCATGAAATTAAGAAGAGCTTGGAGCGAGTTATTACAGATTCTGAGACAAAACAGCTTCCAACCCAGACTGATGTATCCTGAAAAACTATCCTTCAAATTCAATGGAGAAATAAAACATTTCCATGACAAAGAACAACTGAAGAACTTCATGAGTGCCAAACCAGCATTGCAAGAAGCACTAAAAGATATTCTAGACAAAGAAAAAAATGACCACAATCTCAAGAACAACAATAGAAAGAAACCCTCAAACAGAACAAGTAAGTAAACAGATAGCAGAAGTAGGAAAACAACAAGTAAATAACATGACTAGAATAAGCCAACATATAACCATTATAACCATTAATGTAAATGGCCTCAATTCTCCAGTCAAAAGGAAAAGATTGGCAGATTGGATTAAGGAACACAATCCAACGATATGCTGTATACAGGAAACACGTTTTACTCAAAAGGAAATCCACAGGCTGAAAGTTATAGGATGGAAAACAATTTTCCATGCAACAGGTCCCCAGAAAAAAGCAGGGGTAGCTATTATGTTTGCAGACAATGTAAACTTCAAACCAAAAACAATCAAAAGAGAAAAAGAAGGCCATTACATACTAGCTAGGGGAAAGCAGCAAGAGGACGAGATAACAATCCTAAAGAAACTCAGCAAAGAAATAACAGACCTGAACCAAAAGTGTGAACAAATGGATTTAGTAGATGTATACAGAGTATTCCACCCCACAACATCAGAATACACATTTTTCTCAGCTGCACATGGGTCTTTCTCTAAAATTGACCACATCCTAGCCCATAGAGCGTATCTACCTAAATAAAAAGAATTGAAGTTATCCCATGCATATTATCTGACCACGATGCAATGAAACTGGAAATTAATGACAAAGAGAACTCCAAAAACCGCATAAACACTTGAAAATTAGACAACCTCCTGAATAACCAATGGGTCACACAAGAAGTTAAAGAAGAAATTAAAAAAAAACCTACAAATAAATGAAAATGCAAGTACAACCTACCGGAATCTGTGGGATGCAATGAAAGCAGTCCTCAGAGGGAAATTTATAGCAATAAACTCATATATAAAGAAAACAGAAAGAGAGCAAATAAATAGCCTAATGCTACACCTCAAACTCTTAGAAAAAGAGCAACAAGCCAAACCAAAAGCCCAAAGAAGGGAGGAGATTATAAAACTCGGGGCAGAAATTAATGCAATTGAGATGAAGAAAACTCTACAAAAAATAAGTGAATCAAAGAGTTGGTTTTTCGAAAGAATAAATAAAATTGATAAACCCCTAGCCAACCTTATCAAAAAAAGAAGGGAAAGAACTCACATCCATGAAATAAGGAGTGAAAAGGATGAAATCACCACAGATCCCACAGAAATCCAAAAGATCATTAATACCTACTTTGAAAATCTTTACTCCCATAGGATAGAAAATTCAGAAGAAATGGACAGATTCCTAGAAAGGTACAAATTACCAAAACTGAATCAGGAAGACTCAAAAATCCTGAACAACCCAATATCAATTAACAAGATTGAAGATGTCATTAAAAACTTACCAACAAAGAAAAACCTACACCTTGATGGATTCACAGCAGAATTCTACAAAACATTCAGAGATGTAATGCCAACACTCCTCAAACTCTTCAATGAAATCAAAAAGGAAGCAACTCTCCCTAACACATTTCTGGAGACAAGTATTATACTGATACCAAAACCAGAGAAGGACCCAACCAAGAAAGAGAACTATAGGCCAATCTCTCTAATGAACATAGATGCAAAGGTACTCAACAAAATACTGGCAAATAGATTACAGCGAATCATAAGGAAAATTATACACCACGACCAGGTAGGATTCATTCCAGGAATGCAGGGATGGTTCAATATTCGCAAATCAATTAATGTAATACATCATATCAATACAGCCAAAGACAAAAACCACATGATCATCTCAATAGAGGCAGAAAAGGCTTTCGATAAAGTCCAACATGCGTTCATGTTAAAAACCTTAGAAAAAATAGGAATAGGTGGCCTCTACCTCAATCTGATCAAAGCCATCTATGACAAACCAACAGCCAACATTATACTAAATGGACAAAAACTGAAAACTTTCACTTTAAAGTCAGGAACAAGACAAGGATGTCCATTGTCACCACTCCTATTCAACATAGTTCTGGAAGCATTAGCCAGAGCAATTAGACAAGAGAGAGAAATAAAAGGAATAAGGATAGGAAAGGAAGAAGTTAAACTATCACTATTTGCAGATGACATGATACTATGGAGGACCCCAAACACTCCACAAGAAAACTCCTGGAATTAATTGACAAATTCAGCAGCGTAGCTGGATACAAAGTCAACACCCAAAAATCAATAGCATTCCTATATACGAACAACAAACAGACTGAGAGAGAAATTGAGGAAACCATACCCTTTACAATAGCATCCAAGAAATTAAAATACTTAGGAATCAATCTAACAAGGAATGTGAAAGATTTATTCAGTGAAAACTACAGTACTCTGAAAAAAGAGATTGAAGAGGATTTCAATAAATGGAAAAACATACCCTGCTCATGGTTAGGAAGAACCAACATTGTGAAAATGGCCATACTACCAAAACTGTTGTACAGATTCAATGCAATTCCCATTAAACTACCATTAGCATACCTCACAGATCTAGAGAAAATATGCCTTAAATTCATCTGGAACCAGAAGA
>PVLD010014376.1:0-52633 GCA_004027595.1 Dinomys branickii | reverse complement strand
TGTGAGCATATGTGCTTTCCCACCTCCAACCATGGCAGTTTGTATACACCCCTGTATGTTATAGTATAGTCTGAGGCAGCTATATCTCTTCCCAAGGTGAGAGTCCAAGGATATAGATAAACCCAGGAGTACAGTTATTATCACAGGGAAGATAACTGATTGAGTGGTAGGGCAACGGAGATGAGGGAGGAGAAAAAGCTAACTGATCAGAAGGGCCATCATCTGTGTAACTGAGTAACAAAGATGAAGGTAACATTATGTAGGACAGCATCCAGAGCTATTTCCCTTCTATGTTCTCTATAATTCTGTATTTCCTCAGTCATTTTTGTATTAGCAGAAGTGAAGATAACTTTATATTATACAGCATCCAGTGCGAATTCCCTACTATCTTATCTACAATTTGGTATTTCCTTTAATGTTTTTGTGTTAACTAATGTGAAGATAACTATGTAATACAACATCCAGTTCTAATTCCCTACTATATTCTGTATAGCTTTGTATTTTCTGTATTGTTTATGGCTTTTCTGGTTCATATGTCTCCATTCTTTTGTCTTTAAAATAAAAAAAAAAGAAATATGAATAAATCTTGAAGTAGTCATCCACAAGATCATCCTTATGCTCACCCTGCCTCAAAAAAGGACTGTCCCCAGTTCTGCTTCAGAAAGGTAAAATTTTGTGTTAAGAATATTACAAAAAACACAACTGTGTGGTGATACTATAGTGTTGTTAAGCAAACACAAGGTTAAGAGCTTATTTCAAGTCTTTTGTGTAGTGTAATGCAAAGTAGAAATGGTTGCTAATGACAACAGAAAAAAGCTGGAGTTTCCAGGGCGCACACCCCTATAGCTTCCTCTCATGCACTGGGCCTTTAATCTTGGTAGAGTCCATTTGATAATCAGATTTAGAAGTTAGTTGCATTGTGTTTTGGCATTAAAAATATCTTGGGTGGATAAAAAGAAGGAAGACTTTAGAGTAAAATGAAATGGCAAAGATACTTATCACTTAATTTAATTGTTCTCTCTCTATTCTGAAAGCAAATTTGTCATGGAAAATGAGTATTACCTGTATATAGATCTCTCTAGAGGAAGACTACAGCATTCTTTGTTACCAGCTCAATTAACCACCATGTTCACCACCTAATAAAAAAAAAATCAGCTTTTTGTGAACAGTTTATATGAGTGGTGTTCATTATCATGGTCAGTTAGGGTTATGTAGTTTTTCTAAGAGAATTTGACTTTCTGGAAAGAATAGCCTCCAAACTGTTATTTCATCCTCTATGTCTAAAACAGGCAGCAGGACTGGGAATTGCATTCTCTAAAATGATTGGCATTAGTCGTAATTTTTACTTGCTACAAATTTAGCACGTCAATTAATTTTAAGAACTTGGCAATGGATTTGAATTTCAAATAGCTCTGCTGCATGTCTGACAGATGAATGAAATACAGTTAACACCAAGCTCCCTGGACCAACTGACAGCACTTTCAATAGCACTTTTCAGTTGCTAGGATGAGACCACCAATCTGCAAAGAAAATAACCACCCAACTCGCTTTGCTTCGGAAGGGCTCAGATGGAACAGACTGATAGGGACCTAGGCCTGCGCTAAAGTGCCCTAAAAGAGAGCAGATGCAGGTGAAAGAGTTAAGCAGGTCTTGTTGCTTAGGAAGTCAATAGGAAATGGAAAATTTCTATGGGAAGTTTCCGCACAAACACATATATACAAACACCACAAACAAAGATACACAAATATGTGTAACCCTAGAAGATTAGCTTAGTGCTTAGAAATTTGGTTTTAAAAACCAAAGGACAATTTTTTTCCTCTATCTCACTGAGGACGCTAAACATAGACTGTTCTATGAAAATGAAGAAACAGATTGCCTTGCTAGGACCAAGGTATTACTATAGGACCAATGTATTACTATAATCTACATCCAGCTTCCAAAAATGTTCCTTAGTAGTTGCTTGGAATATTGCCAACATTCTAGAGACTAGTGCAAACACATGACAAATAATCTTGTTAAAGTTATATTCCTGGGTTTTTAAAAAAAGTTGTATTATTGGTTTTAAAGAATAAGAATTAAGCTTGTAGCATATACCAACATTAAATAATGCTGCAAATCTTCTCAGATAAGTCCTGAGCAACATTCATGTGTGAAACCCATCTCCTTCATCTGTATAGATCAATGAGGTATTATTTTGCCCCTAAAGTAGGGACAACATTAGGACGTGTTTGCTTCTCCATTAGGTCTGCCAGTCCTCTGGGACTCTTCTCTCCACAGACCTTGGGAATAATGAAGTTCTCCCTTTTTTGTGCATATGAACTCTCATACACACACAATGTCCTGGCACTTGACTTTCTACACAGGTAATTTAAAAATAGCCAAATTCATCTCTGAGCTAAGATA
The DNA here is from genome assembly GCA_004027595.1 of Dinomys branickii. Lineage (NCBI taxonomy): Eukaryota > Metazoa > Chordata > Mammalia > Rodentia > Dinomyidae > Dinomys > Dinomys branickii. The sequence continues at coordinate 50,230 of PVLD010014376.1, read as the reverse complement.
AAGTTTAATCACTTTCTTTGATTGAGGTCATTTTGTGTGCTTTAGACTGTGTTTTCACTGCTGCTGCCCTTAACAGAATCATTTCTTACACATATCAAGTGGCTTTTGCTCACTAAAACTTTCATTGATCATTTGTTGAGTGAATGGGACTGTATCTGATTCTTTATAGACACATCCCAAGAAGCAGTTACTAAAAAAGCTAAAAATGTGAATTCTAAATATATTTTGCCTGGTAACATAGTGGAGCTAGCTATAAAGATAATTGCTCTGCCTCATTCCTCCGCATTAAGATTAAGATGATTAATCAAAAGTTGACAGCAGACATGAAAAGAAATGAATAAATCTTACATTCATTTTTCTCTTCAGTTTTCCCTGAAGTGGGATTTTCAACCACATTTTTTTCATTATGCCTTCCTAAGGGTCCTTTTCATGCATCATTTTCCTTAATTGCCCTACATGAAATTTTAACACTTTAGTTACATGTTTTTATAGACCATCTTTATTTTTTTCTGAAATGTATGTAAAAATAACTAGAAACATTTTCATAACCCAGAATCGATTTTTGCTTCCTTAAAAAGAGTGTTGTCCGATATTGAAATTATATGCCTTAAACTTCATATTTATAGGCGTGTGCATGAATAAACTTGCTCAAAGCTATTATATGCCCATTGCTAAGGACCCTATAGAATGATAATAGTACTACACAATGAGAGAAGCACAGAGTATTCTCAGAAGAAAAGAACATGCTTTTGTGCTTCCGCCTCTGTGCATAATTATTGACACACATATGGGCTTGAGGCCAAATTATACTCTCTTAACACTGAATTTCTTCTCTTTCAGGTGTTATTTTTCAAATTTTATATAAGTGCCTGTGCATACACCCTCCTAGAATAATTGTAAATACATTTAGACTTGCTTCAGATTTATTTTTCATGCTGGTGCAAGGGGCATATTTGTTTCTTGTTTGCTTCTTTGATATTTAGGTTTCTATTGCACTCATATAACCATGGTGAAGTCCTATCTTGCACTAATTGATAAATTGTTCTAAAATATTTCCTATGGGGTTTATTCTGCAGCTCCACTCCCCTGGCAATGAACTTTTGTGAAATATACATCATAAACACAACATTACCATCAGGGCTTCACCAGAGGAAGTTTCTATAATGTGTAATTTACTGAGAAATAAAATGGCGGGGGGTAAGAGAAGAGAGGAAGGAGGAACCTTATTCCTGGTAAACTTGTGTAACAAGAAATTTTGCTAAGGAACTGTGTCTTAGGATACCCATGGGGAGAAGGAGTTCCCTCATGAGACTCTTTTAAGTTTCATCTGAAAATTTTCTTAAGAATTAGAATACCAGCCCACTACTAATAAAACTTCCAGCCTAAAGATATGAGGGCCTTCCATTTGCCAGCCATAGTATTAATTTGATTATTCAGAAAAATTGAGCTGTGCATGTATTACAAGTCTATTAACCTCATGATCAGCCATCTATAATCAAAAACCACTGCAGTTCATGTGTTCTGAGTAACATTCCAATTCAGTTCAGTTATAGCATCCATGTCTAGTTTACCCTAGGATTGAGTACTACTAAATTTTGTTGGTTACCTTTCCAACTGTCACCAACATTGTAATTTGGGAGCTTCTTTCAGTCAGTGTGTGTCCAGTTTACAGAGGATAACACCCTGGCACTTTTGAAAAAGATTACATACTGTCCTCATCCACCACAATACAGGAGACAAGATATTCAAGAGTCATGAAAAATCCCTGGCTCGCTGATCATGCTTACTATTTGCATTTAAGACTCTGCAACAGAGTCAGCAGAAGGAAGCCTGTCTCTCAGTTCTCAAATCCCTGCTACCTAAGGCATGGTTATTTGCTGGAGCCTTCAGTATTTGAATTACAGAACTATGAACTGAGTTTCAAGTGAGCAGGGGTGAAAATGCAATTAATTTTGGCACTGGTTTCTATACATCACATGTATCCTGTCCTTTAATGTATTCATATATGCATGGCCTTCAGACACAAGATCAACTGAACAGCCCCAAATCTCTATTCCTGAAATTACTACTGGTAACAAATAATGCTTCAACTGGAAGCGAATAATTGTAACTGAAACCATACTAGCCATTACACAGGAAGGTATGCACTACTAAGAAACATATGTTTATAAAATTAAAGGAAAGGTAGAGGAGGACTGTATCACATATTTGGTTTGCATGCAAAGCTACCACTTCTCCCTGAGTCAAGAAGATGGGAAATTAAGAAGCTGCTGCTGGAGTAGTTGGCTCCAAGTAATAATGTCTGCTGAAACCAAGGGATCAGAAGATGATCACCACCAGCTACATAACAACAAAGTCATTTTTGCTTATTCATTGAACATGAAACTAATGAGAGGAAATGGAAATTCTATGGACACTGTTGAACAAAACTCAATGCTAATATAACTTGTGACTCCACTTGAAAGCAGAAATCAGAAATGAGCAGACCGCATTCCTACAGAACGACATCTTAGTCATGATTCAGGAAGAACATGGAGATCCATAACTGCAATATTTTTCTATTTTTTTCTAGGCTCTTCAGTGCAGGCAGACACATGATATATTACATAGAAGTTGAATGCCAGTCTTCTACATATGCCACAGATTCTTCAACTTCCAAACATACATTCGCATTTACGTCTTCATAGAAAAAGTAGAAGCCAACAGCCAAGAAACCATAAAGCTTTCTGTCACCAGACCTAGTGTTTACTAGCTCTTACACACACTAGCATTCTTGATAATATATTGAAACATATCTTCTCCTTTTACATAAGATTAGTTCCCAAGTTTTTCTAGATTAAGTCTGGAAGGTCCTTTCTCCCTTTACTACTTTTATTCTCACCTTTTCTTATGTCTTTTCCTTTAAATGTGACAGTTGACTGTCTTCATAAATTAAGCTTTCATTTGAAAAATTGTCCATGTGTAGCTGTTATCTTTCCTTTTTTCATAATCCGAATATTTCAGATGGTGGTACATGATCCCATTCGTCAGTGCCTACAAATTCTCTTTCTTCAGCCTGGCTTCTCACTAATTGAATCTCTGAAGCCACTATTTCTAGAGTATTTGACAACCATAATGAGATGCTCAGTCTTTACTATTCTTGACCTCTTTATAACATCAGTCACTATTGATCTAGAAAACTCTGTTGCTTTAACCCCTCCCATCCAGCCTTTCCCTGTTTTTCTAACTGTGATTACGCCTTCCTCAATATATTTTTAATCTTTTTTATTTCTGGAATGCTGATCATACTCTGAGTTTAGTCGGGGGCACTCTTTTGTTATATGCACCTTGTCTCTGGAAATTTATCGTGTCTCTTGGATTTGTCATCTAAATATATGTTGGTAATATTTACAGCAACAACTATAGCTCCTGTGTCTGCAAGTGTAAGGGATGAAGAGATAAAAGAACAAATGTAAGTAATTTTAGGACCTAGTATGAGGAACAGCATATCATAGTCCTGAAGACAAAATTAGCTGTTCAGTGACACCGTACTGTCACTAGAAGGTTCGTTTCTCACGTATCAGATCTAGCACTCTTCCTCAGTTGTGTGAATTCCTCAAGCTCGCCATATTCAAACATCTCTTTCCCCATGAGCAATCTCACTGAATCATCCAGAAAAGTGCACACCCTTTTGTTGCTCTCTTATATCCAATCACAAAATTGACTATTTCTCAAATCTGCCACTTTTTCACTGTTCTGCAGATCACCTCTTCCTGTCGTGGAAGTAACAGCCACAGAGTCTAACTCAGGTCCTGCTTGAGCGTCAACCCAATCTCTGCCCTGGAGCTACGGGGATCTTCGCAATATTTAAATAAGATCTTGTCATCTTTCTGCCCTCTCCAGGGCTTTCAATTACTTCTCTTGGAGCAAAAATAATACATCTATGATTTACAGTCACCTATGTAATGTGTTTCAGTTTAAGTCTAAAGACTTATCTCTTCCCCCACTCCAACTCCTCACCCACTCCTTAGCCTAGGCATGACGTGTGAACGTCTACTGTTTTCAAGCATGCACCATATTATCTTCCACTTTCACTCTGCTCCTTGGGTGATAAGAACCAGTTATCTCAAAAAGAAATGATGCAGTCAGTTGGCCTCCAGTAATTTGTCTTTCTGGAAAAAGTGATAAAATGCCACAAGACAGACTTCAAGAGGTGTCATTTATCTGTTGTAATCATGAGACATTGCAATTTGCAAATGAGGTGGTCTGCAAGATTCCATTTCCGTTTACCTTCTTCGTACTTTCAAAACAGGGAAGATAAAAGAAGTTTCTGAAAAACAGGAGAGATATTTATCTTCCTAAATTTCCTGAGGAATTCAGAAGCTTTTTTTCCTACAAAATCCTGCAGGATTTTGGATTCAGAATGCAATATATATTTTGTAATTTTTTTCCCTTCTCATTACTTACCAGGGATAAATTGTTTACCCTTGACAATTTTTAGTACCACATGTACTGTGAAATATGTTATAAAACTTAATTCATTCTCAGCATTTTCATAGCTGGAGCTAGTGTTTGTGTTCCTATCCTTCAAATCGTATTTCTCAAAACAGATTATTGAAAACATTGAATGATATACTCTCTTAATATCAAATAAATTAGGTCAGCCTCTTGTCAGTATGTATGCAAATACTGAACCACTGATTCACTTTATCTTTTCAGCTAACAAAGAACATTTCTTACATTTTTAAAATTTTACTTCTTCCCATTTACTTCTTTAAAAAACAAAAGTGTTGACATATACTCTGTTGTGTCATATTGACTTATTTTTGATATCTTATATTATTGTTATTGCAAAACCCATGTTAGGGTATTTTAGCTAATGCCAATCATTCTGTGTGTCTGAAGAAAAGCTGAAAAAAGCCTATATATGAACAAATCATTTCTTACATCTTTTGTTATTCAATCTTGTCTCAGAATACATAAGACTAAAATAAGAAAATATGTTTCCAAATTCTTCAAAAAGTATTGGAAAAATTTGTCATCAAAAATAAAGAAAAATAAATAAATAACAAGATATACTGATTTCAAACAAAAATTAATCCATATTAGACTAAAAATGTAAACTTAAATTTTTAGAAGAAAACAAAAATATAAGAAAAGTATTTGTGAACTTGGCTTAGAATAAAATAATTTTAGATATAAAATCAAAAGTATGATTTATAATAAATCAAAGTTTATCATAATTAAACTTTACTCTGTGAAAGATGTTCTAGTAAAAGGAGAAGACAAGCTATGTTCAGTGAAAAAAATGTTAATTCTATATCCATGAAAAGAAATGTATCTACAATAAATGAAGAATTGTAAACATTTAATAGTGCAAATATTAATGAAAGAGGACTTAAGCGAACATTTAATTGTAAAAGGTATATAAGCCAAGCATGGTGGCTCATGCTGTGATCCCAGCTTTCTGGATAGTTGAAGCAAGATTGTAAGATTGTGTCCAGCCTGTGCAACTTCGTGATTTAGTAAGAACTTGTCTCAGGATGAAAACTGAAAAAGTTGTAAAGAACTGGGGCGGTAGTCCAGTGGGAAAGGCTAGGTTCAATCACAGATACCTCAAAAAAATGTACACAGGCAAATATATACAAAGAGTTACTTGACTGCATTAGCCATTAGCACGCTGCTAATTAGAACCACAATGAGTTACAACAACAAATATATTGGGAAAGCTTAAATGTATTTGAAAAGCTAAGAACATCTCTAATGGGAATGCAGAGCTCCAACTCTCATACGTTGTTAGTTAGTGTGCACAGTGTATGGTTATTCTTGTAAACAGCCTATCACTTTCTTATAAATGGAAATACACATTTAATGTGATCTAATATTTCTTCTCCCAGGTATTTACTTAGGAGTGGTACAATTTTATGTTCACATAAATACCTGAACATGAGGGCATTCAACAGCACTGCTCAGATGCACAGAATACTGGAGAAACAGGAGAAGTCCATGTATGGATGAATGAACACTGTGGTATGCCCATGCAATGGAATACTATCAGCAATTACAGTAATAAACTGTTACATATAATAAATTAGTAAGTCAGAGCAACCAGACTCAAAAGTAAAATATTTCATGTTTCCATTTATATGACATTCTGGAGAAGTTAAAGAATGGAAATGAACAATAGATTTCTGGTTTTGAGAGAGTAAATATGGAGATGGTTTTATTACAAAGGAGCAACACAGGGCACAAGTGAGAGCTCTGTTCTGCATTCTGTGTATAGTGGTGGTTGCATATGCTTATGCACTTTGCATTTACTGGAACCTCAGATGTGAATTTTGTCTGAGTCTTAAAATAGCAAATTAACAATGTAATAGCTTAAAACAACCACAGTTTTGTTAGATGTCACATAGATATGGACTGGGAATTTGGGCAAGGATTGGCTGGGTGAGTTTTTTGGTCTACTTTTCATTGATGAAAGTCATTCAGTTTATGTGCCTGGAGGATCCCTTGCCTGAAGGATTTGAAATGGTTGCCCTCCTCACCTGGTGCCTCAGTGAACACAACTGCAGATCAGCACTTAGTTGATTTTTTTTTTTTTTGTGGAAAAAAGGTTAAACAGAATTTATAACACAGTAATAAAATAACAAGAGTTAATACATTGTATATTGTTATCTTGAAAGTAGTTACTTAGAGTGCAAGATACGGACATAGAAAATTCTCCAATCAATATTAGCACAAACCTTCCTTTTCAATGAACAGACACTAATAGTATTGCTAGCTTTCACTTTTCTTCCTTTTCCTTTTCCCTTTCTCCCATCCTAGTTCCTTTAACCTTTTAAACAATTCCTTCCAATTTCACACTATCTATTGTATATTTCAGACCTTATTTCCTCTTTTAATTTCTCATACCAGTGAGACAGTACAATGCTTATACTTGTAAGTCTGATTTATTTCACTTAAGTGTATGGTCCCAAGTTTCATCCATTTACCTATAAAAGTCTCAAGTTTATCCTTCTTTATGGCTGAGTAGTTCTCATTGTATAAAAATAAACATCATTTTATCCATTACTTGGTTAATTGGCATTTGAGCTGCTTCTAAGATTTACCTACTACAAATTGTGCTGCTATAAACATGAATACACATATATCGCTGTGGTATCATGTTTTTAATTCTTCTGGGAAGATACCCAGAAGGGGAATAGCTGGGTTGAATGGGACCTCTAAGCCTAGCTTTTTGATATGATATCTCCATACTGATATCACGGTGGTTGCACCAGTCTACACTCCCCCTCAAAAGTGGAGAAGTGTTCCTTTTCCCTATAGCCCCTCCAGCATTTCTTATTGGTTGATTTCTTGATGACAGCCATTCTTTGTGGAGTGAAATTGAATCTCAGTGTTGCTTGATTTTGCATCTCTCAAATGAACAATGGTGTGGAACTTTTCTTTACATATTTATTTTATTTTATATTTCTTCATCTTAGAAGTGTGTATTCATTTCAGACACCCATTTTTGGATTGGGTCTTTGAATTTGTGTGTGGGGGGTCTGATCTTTTTCAATTCTTTATATGCTCTAGATAGAAGTCCTTTGTCTGATGGATAATTGGCTAGAATTTTCCCCCACTCTGTGGGTTGTGTTTTCACTCTGTTAGTGATTTCTTTTGATGTGAAACAGCTTTTTAATGAGACAAGATCCCAGGTGTTTCCTTCAGTCTGGCTTCTCATCATATCAAACTTACTTGGTGACCTACTTGTCTCAGAGGGTTCCAAGATGGTGGGAAAGTTGCAAGTCTTAAAACCCTGAAGTAACCTTTAATGTGAGATCTTTTCTGGGAATAATGTACTATTTACAGTTTTTCAACATGCAAAATACACACACCATTTCCTTGTAATCTTCGCTTTGTTGTGCCATTGTGACTTTGTCTTGAAATCTAGAATCTTTTCACTGAAATCAGGTACAAGTACAAATGAAGCTTCAAAGGGAGGATTTTGTTAATACTTTTTGTTAATCAAAAGACCATGAATTTTAGAGACAAGTTTTCTAGTGGTCAGATAGTCAATACACAAAATTTCTATGGAATATGAAAAATGCAACGGAAGCTCCTATTTTAAAAGAGGAGTTGATGGGGAAGGCATTTGGGTCCTACTCCCAAAAACCTATATCCCAAAGGCTATAATCGTTAATGTTGAAATCCTGAATGATCAAAATCACCAAAGTCTAAATAAAATCTTGAAAAGTAAATATCAAAGTTTTAGAAAATACAAAGAATATTTAAAAGATTTATTTACATTTTTTCAAAGAGCTTTTTTTGAGAAACATAAAAACACATCAGAGCACTTCATGGGTGGCATTGAAGGATAAAACATGTATCATTACTGTGTAAACATTCAGGTATGCTGTCATGACACAGCAGTTACAAGCAAATGAACTCGATACACAAGTAAACAGACCAAAAGTGAAATGTGTACACATCTATCACAACAACTGGTCATTATGTGCACTGAAAGTTATAATGACCATCATCTGAACCAATGTAACAGACAGCGGAAGTCCTTAATGAGCTAGGTCCCTACTAAGGTGAGTCTCCTCTGCATGTGAAGTTGCTCAAAGAGCCAAGATCTCAGTAAATTTTATCTTTCAGATGCACACGTGCAAAAAGGTCATCTCTTTATTTAGTGAGGATGTCTGCATTTTCTACATACATACACAAAGTCAACACTGATAATGCACTTTTGTATAGTCAAATTCGCTAAAATGTGCATAAATTTAGTGAGAACCCTCTGAAAGTCTTTACACAGTTTGTAGTTCCAGTATTGAAAATGACTCAAAGATGAAATACACAGCACAGCAAACCGAAAAGAATGCCAACAGTTTAGATAGATCTCCCGCAAAATGGCAGGTAACCAAGAGATGGAGGGAGGGGTGAGTGGAGGGGAGAGGCGTGAGAAGAGGGTTATGATGTGTTATGCACGTGTACCAGGTCCTCAAGAGAAGTGTCATTCTTACACACTACAAAACTGCACTAATACAAAAGTGAATAAATACACACTGGAGAAAAAGAAGTAAAAGGGAGCTAGAAGGGGATTCACAACGCGAAGGAGTGTCCCAGATGGAAATTAGGGACACATGCACTGAAGCACTCTTTGAGAGTTGGCCAAGGTTCAAGCTCATTAAAGTTTTGCACTGAAGCAAACACCTGCATTTTTTTATCTTTTCGGTTATGGCGCCTTTGGATAATACGTTAACTTTCATTTGCCCTTCTCTTTTTCCTTCTGGTCCTGGGGTTTGAACGTAGCGTCCCGAGCACGCTGAGAACACGCGCCTCCATGAGCTTTGTACTCCCACCCCCTTGGGCCTTTCCCGCGCCGCGCTGCTGCTGTCCTTCCTAGCCCACCCGAGCCCACATACTGATCTCACAGACAAAGCGCTAATAACGTCACCAGATTTGTAGGTACAGTATTCATTGTGCCTAACATTACAGAGCTGTGCTGCATAAAATCAAAAGCACCCCCTGTGCAGCTTTCTGCTTCTCTTATGAAACCTTGTTACTGTCTGCAGTTTTTCCCCCAGTGAGACTTGTGGTTTGCAAAATTACAACATTTGTCATTTTAATCTTTGAAATATGTGATTTTCAGGATTTTAGAGTTTAGAGATTTTGGATTTTAGAAATTTCAATATTTTAATATTTCAGCTTTTAGAGTTGATATTAGAGATTTCAAGATTGAGTCTTTTGTGATTATTGTATTTATGGTTCATAGGAATTTTAGGCTCTAGCAGGCAAATCCTTGCAGAGCAAATGATTAAAGCTCACTCCACCTCCTTGAAAGTGATTCTTCACAGATCTTGACTTCACTACCTGGGTTTCCTAGGCATGCTTGATTTTCTAAAATGAAAAAATGATCCATGTTTTGCTGAGGAGTAACCTTATCATATCCATTTTCCCATAGAAATTTGGGGCCTTAGCATTTTAAACTACGCTTGTCCCCTTTAACAGAAGTTGATAGGGTGTAACAGTCTAATTCTCTTACTGTGCTGGGTGCTCCCTATGATTCTTTGCATCAATTGGGAGTCAAGATTCTGTGGGGTACTACACTTAAGATTCTTGAAAACCTTTACAGTTAGTGTAGAAAAATTAGGAGGTGTTTCTTCAGCTCTCCTGAATTATAAAGAAAGGCACGATGGCCACATCTTTGAGATCTCTACCCTACATGCCTCAAAAAGTGAAGTGCAGTTTTCAAAATTTTGCTTGAAAATTTAATCAAATGCAACAATTCATAAGTGGCATTTCCTATGTCTACACTCCTGAAATGACAATGTTTCCTACTTGCCTGCTCCTACAATGTAAGGATGGGTATATTTTTCCATGCACTGGTAGCATTTTTCTTCCAGTCTTTTCACTGTAACAATGATCTCCTTAAAGTCTTGCAAGCTTGTGCCTGCTGCCTGATCCCAAAGTCAATGGCTTAAGTTTTCAGTTTTTTTGTTACATAAGGATCTATTTCCGGTTACCTAATTTCATCTCAGTTATTGTACTATTACAATTCTCCCAAAACAGTGGTTTACACAAACATTTTATTATATTTCATAATGTTGTCATCAGAGGTTTGGGTAGGGGTTTCATCTTCTATATGGTGCTGACAAAATTTGTGGTATTCAGATGGTAACACAGGCATAGGAACTGAGAAAAAATCTCTGCCACCATAAAAATGACCTTGTTTTTGATATACCTTCGCTTCTAATAAGCAGTATATTTTGGGTCATTCTGAGATATTTTGAGAGCTATTGACCTGAAGGAAAATTAAAGAGATTTCAGAGTTTGTTTTTGCCTCATAATATAGCATTAGTAAAGCCACTTAATTTATTCCACGTGTTCTGATCAGTTAAAATAATTCTGTGGTCAAAAAAGCACTCAAATACCACATCCAGGGCAGCTCTCAAACTTCCCAGTGGACAGACAGGGGAGAATGAAGAAATGAAGACAGGGTCAGAATGCAGAAAGCTGAGGTCAGATAAAGCCCTCTCTCCAGACGGGAGAAAAGAACTGCCCAAGACGGCAGCAGATGTATCGATACACCAGGCAGGTTGACAACATGTGACTTTGCTCTGCCTATCAGCTGATTCTCACGGCTCGCCTCAGGGCGCCTCCTGTTCTCGGGGCCTGCCTCAGTTGCTCTGCTCTCGGGGCGGGCCTTGCTTTAGCCCTGCTCTGCTGGGGATCTCCAGCTTCAGCTGCTACCAGCACTCAAGCACAAATGACAAGCTATTTTACAAATAAATGAATATATCTATAGAGTAAAAAAAGCTAATAAAAAACTAATGTCAAAGTAGAATAATCTAATATAATTAGTTCTAAAGGTTTTAGCAACAACATTGTGCTAAACCCACTCTAGGATTTACACTCAACAAAAATACTAATATCCTCAGGAAGGTCATATATTTCACTGGAAAATAACACTCCCAGGTTGCCAGGTATTTGTATAAAGTGTAAAAATATATCCAAATTTCACAATTAACCTTTTACTATGGTGATATCCTATATTAAAATACTTTTAAATATATGTGCACAATCCCAAGTATTTATAAATATAGAAGTATTACAATAAGTGATATTGTCTACCAAGCTCAACTATAAATAATTACAAACTCCTTTTAAACATGGTTTGGTTAATTGTGTATACATTATGAAGATCACTAAGCATAAAGCCAATTTTCTTAAGTGGCCATATTGTTTGGTAGAGAAGCAGCAAACATTTCATCTGTGTCTCCAGCACTTCCCTAAGGCAGGCTGCAACACTCATTCAGTGGTTTCTAAGCGGAATTCATTTCTCTCTACTTTTACATGGGCTCCGCAGAGCTTCTTGGCCAATATCCAGAACAACAACCAGATAGTAAAGAATTATTCAAGTTGCTCCAGAGAAACCATGATTCCAAAAACAACTCGGTCTTGGACAACATTTAACCCACTAGAAAATTTTCCAAAATGGACAGTTTTCTTTTAATTTTGAACTTCTAGTGGTTCACAGTAAATGATTTATATTAAATAAGTCCTCATGAATAAAAATTCAAAAAGGACAATGAGTAGTTTAAATTTCTGAAAATTTAAATATTAATTAATATTTAAAGGTGCAAAAACAAACTGTCATATTGAGAATTTTAAATTACTCTAAATAAAAATTATAATAATTTTATTTACATGACCAATATTACTAATGAGAAAAAATGTAGAAACGAATATAACAGTAATCCTTTCCTTATATCTGTTCCTTTGTCCATATTTTCTAAGTGATATCTTTTCACAAAAATACAAAGCAGATATATTAAGAAATCATTAAAATTGTGAATAAGTGTCTGAATATTACAGAAAAATAATTAAATGTAAAACACATACATGTTTATTATTAGATATCCATATTTCTTTAAACTAGAAACATTTGAAAAAACTTCATATATGTTGTAGTTTTTCCTTTAGTAAAATATGATGAGACATAGGCCCAAAATAAATCCTTGTTCATTTATTAGTCTGTTCTATAATATAGTTTTAAGTTACATGTAGCATTACATAAGAACTAATTGTTGGGAAATGAATAGATATTCTCTGACCTGTGGTTATTGTGAAATATATTTGTAATTCAAGGTGAAGCTGTTACATCTTTAAAATATTAAATAACTTGAAACTTATCTGTATGAAAATTTCAATGAAATTTTTTTCAAGTCCAAATTATATTTAAAGCATCTTGTTTTATGCCTGAAAATGAATATCTTTCACATAATATTAGTTATTGTTTTTATCCATGATGACGATGGAAGATTATAATGCTTTTAATATTTGTATCAAGTGTGTGTACATACATATACACACAATATAATAGCAAACATATAGCATTCCATTCTGAACTCTTTTATATATTTTCATACATTTTACAGATATAATTCTGTGATTCTCCACAAGATTCTTTAAATTTCTATAAACAGAGGATCTCTATGTTCTTAAATACAAGTTAAAAATATTATAAATACTGCGCTAAGTGAAACAAACCAGGCACGAGAGGTCACATCTTGTATAATTCCATTTCCTTTTAAAAGATAAAAACCTGCCGCTGGCTGCCAGTGCTCGTTTAACTTTCAGCAGTGGGAGAATTACTGTATTTTGTAAATGTAAATACCTCTACTGAAGACAGAATACCATAAATAGAATCATGTCTTTTGTTTTCAAGGACTATCAGTATACTAAAAGGTGGTACAGATAATAAAGGCAAGATATTTCTTGGCAAACTTTTGTGGTGAAATTAGGAATGTAATCCTAGAGTTATCTCAGGTATACTCTGCAGCAAGAACCACTGGCAAGTGTTCTTGGGGCAAATCAAAAATGGACTGCTATAAAATATCTATAGCCTGTAAACAGATCAGGGGTTTTCTGTGTTGTGGGTGGAGGACTAATAGTTCAGGATTTCCTTCAGGGTGAGAAAAATGATCTGGAATTAAATAATGGTGATGGCTACATGCTGCTATTTATGTCACTAATGGTAACTATTACTTGGCTGTATTGTTTTTTTTAAAAAAAACTATGTGATATTTATTGTAGTTTACATTAGGCATTCAAAGAATTCACTAGTTGGAAGAGCTGTAAATATATTTATTCTATGATACTATTATCCATTCTTTTTAAACCACGAAGTTTCATTCAGCTTTCTTCAAAAGAGTGTTCTGCCTATTAAGAAATTCTTAGAATGCTGATTCAAAGAGTAGCGCTGGCTGTGTTGACTGATAACAGGATTTTTTTTTTTTTGTCTTTTTGAGACAGGATCTCACTATGCAGTTTAGGCTGACCTTGAGCTCACTTTGTAGCCCAGGCTGGTTTCGAACTCGGGAAGATACTCCTGCCTCAGCCTCCACAGTACCGGGACTATAGCGAGTGCCATCATGCCTGGCTAGGATGTTCTGAAAACCAAACTGTACTTGATTTTCCCAAAGACATTATCAATTTATGATCTAAGTTATATATTCCAGTAGCTGGATGACAATTGTTCAGTGGAAGTCCAAACAAACCCAAGCACATCAAAGCTCACATATTAAAAATACAAAGTACAAATTAACCAACCTTATGGGTAAATCATGATGTTCATTTTAACACAAAAGCTGAAATTAACATCCAGTAGCAATAAAATTAAAGCAGTGAGCTTGCTCTCTGTTAGAGTGAGTGGATTTGTCATGTAAATTTCCAGTCATGGAAGGAAATGGTAAGGACAGGATTTCTTTGTCTGTGCTGCCTAAACTAGAAGAAGCATAAACCTCCTCTTCTTACTTGGTGTAACACAAAATGAAAAGCTTAGGCACTGATAAGTAGCCAGCAAAATGATGCAGGAAGTTGGGCCATTTTTGCTGTACCTACAGGTTAATTGATATGACTTGCTGTGGAGGATTCTTCTACCTGGTTGTCCAGGCCAGTGTCAAGATGGCTGATATTTAGCCATACAATGTGTAGTCAAAAGGGCCTAAATAAGAATACAGGCATTCCTGGCAGAAGAAGATGGCTGTGCAAATGGGGTCTTGTGCATTACTGCTCAGTAGCACCTTAAAAGAGCAAATAACTTGTTACTTTGCTACCAAAAGCCAATATAAATTGCTATTTTTCATAGATATAGTTTACTGAAAAGAGTGGCTCTGGGCGAGTGTATACATCCAAAACCAGCTATTGCCAGGACTGATTGAACTGCATAAATTGAAATAAACCTCTAACTGCTGAAAGAACTATTCACATGGGCCAAAATTATCTCTCCAGAAATTCTTAAATTATGGCATAAGCATTAAGCAATATTCTTTACTATCTTTAATTTTCAATATTAAATTGACACAGAGAGTACTGAATGAGAAATAAAAGTACTGATTCAACACACTTCATGTTTTAATCAGTATTTTCAGTTTCCAGAGTTGGTATACAATTAGGTCTCTTGAAAAAAATTTTTAATTAAAAATAGTTCCTCGTTTTCAAAGATCATAAAGATATGGATAGTGAAGTCAGAAGGGATTTAAAGTAACTATTTCAACTCTCCAAAAAAAAAGAGATTCTTTCCTATTGGTTTAGTAACTGAGCACTGAAAAGCTCTTTCCCAATGGGTCATTATTTCAGAACTAGAGGCCACAGATGACCACCTTCCATGTGATACGTTCTTAGAAAAAATGGTACAGGCAACATAGAGATTTTATAGAGATGGTACTAGAAGCAATGATTCTACTATTGAGTGTTACTGTTCTGTATTTTGTGGTCGATGAGAAGCTATATTGCACAGTGCTTTAGATTCGGAAAATCTTCTACCACTAAACCAGTAAAACATGTCAGGGAGTTTGATATTTGTTCTTATAGCTTTGATAAAGATATGTTATTTTTTGATCATTTCAAAATTAACTAGGATCACTGAGTAGGACTCCTTAGAATGGGTAGAAATCTGGGTTATTTTTCTATTTGGCTGTGAATCATTATTTTTCCCTTAAATATTTTATGCTGTACAATGACTTGCAAAAAGAAAAAAAATATATTGTTAGAAATTTCTTCAAAAATTTTGAGGGATAATATACATATGTAAATCAACTATGAGATAGTTTCCTATCATTGCTGCAACAAATAATCACAAATTTAGTAGTACTTTTGAGATAGTCAGTTCTGTCCATGAGAACAGACAGAACTCTGTTCTCTTGTTACTTTAGAAGAAAACATGACATCTACTAACCAGAGAAAAATAACACCTGGCATGTAACCCTACATGAAGTTATAGGATAGCAGTCTTGGTACACAAACTTTAATCAAGGAATATACAGATCTGTTATATTGACTACAGATTCTGAATTTGACTTAGGTATTAACATAAGCTACTTCATCTAATATTGTGCAAGTGTTCCTTGGGATTGCTTGATTTTCTATTCTGATGATTGGTAATTTGGAATTGAAGAAATAAGAAAATAAATTAAAATTGGTTTTTAATTTATTTATATATTTTCAAACTTATTATTTTTCCAGAGAAATGAAATTTTCTTCGGATACTTGTATTACTTTTTATTATTTGTTTGTCATGTTCAAAAATTTAAAGAGAAAATTCCATAAATAATGTCATGTGGTACTTGTGTTCATATAATGTGTATAAGCAAACATTACATGTACACCTAGCTATCAATCTGTCATTATATGTAAATATATGAACATATAGAGAGAATTTATTGATAAATCTAAATCTCACAGAAGGGAAGAAATGAGGATAAAACAACAATATAAAGAAAATCACTGAATCATCTCAAATAGGTGCAGAAAGAAAACACTGAGAAAATTCAATATTCCTTCATGATGAAATCCCCAGAGCAAATAAGTATAGAAAGATGATACCTGAGTATAATGAAGGCTATGCATGACAAACCCACAACCAACATTATACTGAACGGAGAAAAACTACAAGTACATCCTCTAAAATTGGGGATGAGACAAGGCGTTTAACTTTCATCATCTTGTTCTTTATAGTACTTGAAGTTCCAGCCAGTGGGTAAGCAAGAGAAACAAATAAAAGTGATACAAAGAGGAAAAAGACAAATTTTCCCTATTTTTGGCAGTATGACCCTTACTTAGGAAACTATAAACACTGTATTATAAAACTTTTAGGTCTGATCAATTCAGCAAAGTGACAGCATACAGAGCAGTATACTAATAGGGGTAGATTTTCTCTATACCAGTAAGGCAAACTCTGAGGAAAAAAATAATTTCATTTGCAATACTTTACATAAATTAAATAGGAATAAGTCTACTCTAGGAGAGGAAAGAACTCCACATTTAAAAGTACAGAGGGAAGAAATGAAGGAGACACAAAAATATGGAAAGAACTCTCAGGTTCATGGGTCAAGAGAACAAATATTGTTAAAATAGACATATTATGGAAAAGATTCTACAGATTCAATAAAATTCATGTCAAAATTGTAATGATATTTTCTCTTTACTAGCAAATACAATGCTAAAATTTATATGGAATCACAAAAGACCTGGAAGAGTTAAAGCAATATTGAACAAAAAGTATAGTACTGGAAGCACCATAGCATGCATTTTCAAATTGCCCTATAAAGCAGATCACCATGGAGACGCCTCTGAGGAACTGCGAGTAGAGCTACTGTGTGATCCGGCAACGCTACTCCTTGAACTAGTCTCAAAGATTTAAAGTCAGCGTACTATGGAATTATTTGCATCACCATGTTTATTGCGGTATAGATACACGAAGGCTGCTATGAAAATGGTCCAAGTGCCTATTAGCAGCTACTAGCAAAGAGGAAGAGGATCTAGGGAAGGAAGAGGAGAGGAAATGGGAGTAATGGGGGATGACCAGTGAATATAGTATGCGTGTATGAATATACCGACGCATAACCCACTGTTCCATATAACTAATACATACTGATAGAAAACAACCTGGTTGAAATCATTGACTCCTCTGCTAAACTTTTCTGTGAAATGTATGACTGAGAAATTACTTTTGACAAATCATCACAAAGGATTATGAAAATTAATAGCTAATTCAAGCATCACATTTTATTTTTCCAAAATGATTAATTTCATAGAACTTGCTATCCTAAACATGAGAAAATGAGTCTTCTTTGTGAAGAAGCATATATGATCATTTTTTTTTTGTAACACAAACACCTCTTAGGAACATTTCATTGAATGTTATTCTGAATGTTGCTGCGTATCTAGTAGAAGAAGACTGTAGAAAATGAACATGGTGAAAATACTTTACTCTGCCTCTAATAAAAACCTAACATCTCATTCTGACAAAGCAAGAAAGTAAACTTTGAATGGAACAGAAAAATATAAGCATGAGCCTCCTGAGTCCTCTGTGATCTCTTCCTTGGAGATTT
Source organism: Dinomys branickii (assembly GCA_004027595.1). NCBI lineage: Eukaryota > Metazoa > Chordata > Mammalia > Rodentia > Dinomyidae > Dinomys > Dinomys branickii. Next base: position 32,369 of record PVLD010014376.1, on the reverse strand, counting down.
ATAGGTCTCCAAAGCAGATCGAGGACTCATGAAAAGCCTGCCAACGAATATGACTCTTGGGCAGTGAGTAAAGACTGTAGGGTTCATAGCACTTTCAAGAATATTACCGGTTCTTGTTACAATTCAGAGAAGTCCACAGAACAGCACAAAAGATTCTAAACATTCTTAAGACTTTATTTCTTATAGTAGTTTTAGGTTCACAAAATAAGAGAAAGATGCAAATATTTCCATATATTCTTTGACCCTACACATGAACTGCCACCTCCCTATTTACATACATGCTTTACCAGTGTTGTTACAACCCATAAAACTGGACTCGTACTGTGCATCCTTGGAAAACCTTTAAAATTCTCTCTCTCCCTCCCACCTTTTCCCTCTCTCTCCCTCCCTTCCTTTCTCCCTTCACCCCTCAATTTTTCCTCAGGATTACAGAGTGAATATCTTTCTTCGCCAGAAATGGAATGATCCCCGTCTTGCATATAGCGAATACCCTGATGATTCTTTAGACCTTGACCCATCCATGTTGGACTCCATTTGGAAGCCTGATTTGTTCTTTGCCAATGAAAAGGGTGCCAATTTTCACGAAGTTACTACAGACAATAAATTGCTTAGAATTTTCAAAAATGGAAATGTTCTTTACTCAATAAGGTAAGTCACACCTAAAAGCTTAATTTCTGTGAAACAGTATTGTGAGGCTTTTTGTTGCTGTCTTATTTTGTTTTACTTTTGGTGAGTGTTTTGAAATATTTTTAGTAACATATAATTGTCTTAACTGAATTTTTTAATAAACATTTTCCAAGTATGTCAATCGATAGTAATCAATTCTCAGATCCAGGAAGTATATGAGTAATTCTTGGAAACAGAGTTTTTGAACAAGTGACCCAGGAAATTTCTGGCATTAGGGGGAAAGAAGCCTTAAAAGAAAATTGAAAGGCAGCTGAGTCATACATTGGGATACATTTTTTAATGTATTTTTGTATATTACCTCTTTTAAGCATTTATAGGTCAAGAAATGTTCAGGTTGACTTGTCGGGGTTCCTTTTTACAGAAATTATTTTTTAGATATTGGCATTATTTTAAGTATCCTGAAGCTTCTATGATTAGCTTTTGGTATCTTGCCATAATATCCAATTTGCATCTATTCTAACATGCTGAAAAGTGATGCTAGTTTGATAAATTTTAAAACAAGAAAGGTTTTTAAAAATCACTATGGTATATAAAATTGGATCACAATCAAAATGTTTATCACAATTCAGTATGTTTACCACAATATAAAAGAGCTTATGTATATTTTAATTATTCATCATACATTTCTCAGGAGGCCATGCAACATTAGAAAGGGATACATTAATATAACAAAACTCCATGCCCAAATACGAATATTAATCATAAAATTTTTTGGCAATGGGACTTTAGCACTTATTCAGTTCTGGCAGATCAGTAAATATGAAATAGGTATAGACTTAAGGAAGAGATAAAATTACTACATAGTTAGAGTAATATACTTATTTGGGCACATCTGGAAAATCCAGAGTGATGATAGTAAATATCTTCCATAGTTATTTTCATGATTCAGTTCAACTGTAAAAAACAAGAAGTCAGCAGCAGAATTCATGTCATCTTTCTGAAGACAGACAGAACATGCTCTACTTACAGCAAAAAGCAACTTGTTTAACTATTTATATCACCAGTAATGTGTTTGAAAACGTTTGGGGGTCCTGGGATGTACCTCAGCAGCACAGTGCTTGCCTGGCAAGTGCAAGGCCCTGACTTCCATTCCTGGTACCAAACAAACAAACAAACAAATAAGGTTTCAAGATAGGCTTAATATTTAGACTTTAGGCTCATGTTCTGTTTCTCTCTTCATCTTTTTTTAACTCTTCTTATCAGGAGTGACTATATTGGAATTTTGACCTTATCTGCCTAATATCAAAGATATGTCTCTTTTGCCAATTTATAATATAAGATACATTAGTAAGAATGAAAATTTAATCTTATTACATCAGATGTCTTGAGAAGTGTTTTGCAGAGTGGTTTTGTACATAACATTTTGTTCTGTGGCTGGTTTCTCTCTCTTCATTCTAACACAGTATGGCAGCTTTGCGTTCATCTTTCATGTGGATGTGTCTACTTTTACTATACTTACTGCTCCCTAGCAGTGACAGGATAACATCAATCTGCAGTAAACTGACACTTTAAACAGATTTCTGAAAGCCAATAATATGTGTTAATACAATCTTGTGTGACTAACAAGCAACATAAATGGAGATTTCAAGTCCCACCACTTAGTAAGTCCTGTATCTCACACAGATGAAAAACTAAATAGTAATACCCAGGTCTAAGCAAGAGAATACTGAAGGTTTTTGAAAAAGCAGTAAAACGTGTTGCAGTAAGAATTTGACTTCCGGGACAGTAGAGAAGATATACATGTTTATAATGTGCCTAAGTAAAAGTAAAATCTGTGGAGACAGTGCCTAGGACAAGCCCAAGGAAGGTCTCAGATGTGGACAAAGAAGGTGCTAGCTAGAGACTTTGGAAAGACAGGAGCAACACAGAGATGAATTGCTAGGATTTTCTTTTGCCTCATACATTCCAGATTCTGGCAGCCTGGAAAAACCAGTAAGTACCGATTTTTTAAAAAGTCCGAGGAAAAGTCTTATTTCTCCAGCCAGTCTAACACTGCGTTGGGAAAGGGGCAACTTAACAAGACAGCAAGCCTTTAAATAATTACTCTATCTATTTCAGTCATATACTGCTGGAAAAAAATGTGTGACCTTTGCCTCAAGTTCATACCCAAGCCATCAGAACTCAAGTGGGAAGCCGAGGCTTCCAGGCTTGCCAAACTACCACAAGGTGCCCACACCCGTGCACAGGTGCTGCCATGGAAAGGTAGAGGGACATGCACTTTCGGCCCTACTGGCTTGTAGTGACCTCTCATTGACAGCTTGCGTAGGGACCGTGTGGAAAATGATCCTCATCCTACAGAAATGAAGCACTCTCTCCTGTTTAGGGTAGTTTCTGAGTTGTCTATTGCACAGTCAGGACTTTCAAACCATCCAGCAGTAATAAGGTCTCTCTGACCCTGGTGTCAGTAGAGAACATGCAGGGCATGGGGAGGGAACCGAAATGTTTAGAGTCTCAAGGAGCCTCTCTTCTCACAGCTTCTGTCAATTCAGAAGCTACTGAGGAGATTGGTTTCTTCTATCTAGAAGTAAGAAGGTACATCCCTCCCTTGTCCTGATGGAGCAGTCAGAAAAATCCAATTAAAGTAGAAAGTATAGGTAAGTTCCAGAATTTAAGAAAATAATACAATTAAAAAATCTGGACTTCAATCAAGAAGACCCGGAATTCTCAAAGTGAATGACAAAAGATAACCAACTGATGCTAGCATGAAAATGACAAAGACATTAACCGTTTGACAGCTTTAAAGTAGCTGTGATAGAAAGGCTTCAGTGACTACTTACAAGTGTGCTCGCTACCAATAAAAAATTAGGAAGCTTCAGTAAAGACATGTAAACTATGTAGTCAAACCAAATGAAAACTGTAGAACTTAAAAATCCAAGCTACAAACTCAGTGGATGGACTCAAAAGAATAATCAAGATTACAGAGAAAAAAATGAGTGACTCATAAGATAGAATATTAATAATTACCCAGTCTCAACAACAGAGAAATGACAGATTGAGCCAATGGAGACACTGTCTCAGGGAATCTATGAAAAAATAGGAAAATACCCAACAGTTTCATCATCAGAGTCTCAGGCAGGGAGGGAAAGGGGGATGGATGAACGAAAGAGAGAGGGAAGGGAGGACAGAGCAGAAGGAGGGAGGGAGGGAGGGGACTAGGGAGGGAGGGAGGCAAAAGGGAGGAAATTGTAGAAAATAATGTCTGAAATTTGTGTAAATTTTACAAATGGCATAAACTTACAGATTAAAGAAGCTGCCTTCACAAACAGCACAACCCAAAGGTATCTAAACTAGAACATACAATGTATAAGCTGTGAGAAACTAAACATTTTTAAAACCATTCAAAAAATAACATTTTATTATTAGAGGGGAAGCAAATAGAGATAGCTGACTTTTCACGAGAAACCATAGGAGCCAGAGTTTTTTAATCAGAAATTATGGGGGTCAAAAACAAGTAATACATAGTTTTCAGGTGCTTCACAAAAGAAACTGTCTTTCTAGCATCTTATACAGAGAAAAATATCCTTCACGAATAAAGGTAAACTCAAGACGTTCTTGGATAAAGGAAAACTAAGAGAACTTATCACAAAGAAACCTATCCAGAGACTATGGATAAGATTTCCAAGCAGAAAGAAAATGGTAAAACAAGAAACAGAGATAAAAAGAACAAATCCACAAGAAAAGTATGTATTAAAAACAATGTGTTTTTATTCTCATTTTCACTTTTCTACATTATACTTGAAAATTGAAGCCAAAAGGAAAACATTAATGGGGAGAAATGAAAGTAACGATAATAAAATATGTTTATGAGTACATTAACAGAAGTTAACAAGAGTAGCTAATATTTAGTGTGGTGTATACATTTTGTGGGCATGTGACTTGGTATTCATTGGAAAGATGATTTGTTAAGATTTGTAAAACTATATTTCCCCATCAATTCATCAATACTATTTTTAGAAATAAAAATTATATATGTATTCATAGTAAATTTATTGTGATATTCAGTATATTACTGAAATAACAATCACACAGAAAACCACCAGTCTTTATGTTCATTAATAGGAAGATGTATTAATACAATGATATTCTCATGCCATACTCTGCATGAGATAGATCTAAATGTATTCATAAGAAACAGCCTACAAGATATGCTTTAAATCAGGTATATGGGAGATATGTGAGACATATGAGATCGTTTAAGAGAAATATTCAATGATTTGTATTTAAATACTTCTATTTATTTATACACAAACAACTAAGCCTAACTGTGTACATAAAATTTCATGTCATGTGTAGTTGTGCATTGCATAATGACATTTTTGTCAATGACAGACCACATCTATGATAGCGATGCCATAAAATAATGAAACTGAATTCTCATTGCTTAGTGACATGGTAGTTATTATAAGATCGTAGCAAATACACTGCTCATGTGGTGGTGGAAGTGTGGATGTAAACAAACCTACTGCCCTAACAATTGTATAAGGTATAGCACATACAATTATGTACAGCAGCTGTGTAGTAGACCATGCTATCTAAGTTTGAGTGCACTCGTGTATGTGTGTGTGTGTGTGTGTGTGTGTGTGTGTGTGTGTATTGGACAATGGGTATTTGCCTGTAAGTCTTACTGGAGTTGGTAAATGTCAATATGAAAGTATACTACTAACATTTTAGTTTTTCCTTTATTGTTAAATATAACAGAATATAAAAGCTAAAGGACTTCTTATGTAGAGCTTCAGGTTTACAATATTTCTTCAAAATTCAAAGAAATTGACTCAGTTCTTCCTACAGATCTATCAAACAGAATTATTCTTTTAAATAAGGAGCTTGTATAATATTAAGATTTCCACTATCCTGAAGTGAACTGCTCTAATTTATGTCCATTATGTTAATGATTATTTAGAGTATCTATTATATTGAAAAGTTAAATAATTTCACTATTAGTGAAATCTTATTACTACATTCCTTGGAAATGTTCAAGAATATACTGCTTTGAAACAGATGAATAAAACTCAACTTATGCTTTTTATAAATGATATCATCAATTAAGAATAGCTCATATTTCTTCTAATATTTGTGGGGAAGTTCTGGAATAATTGCAAAATACATCTTTTGTTTTTCAGTATGAATTCAGATAAAACAGATGGTCTCACAACTCCTAGACTTTGCTATATCCTGGCTTACATGATCAAAGAAAAAATTCATTTTTTGTAAGTTGTTTTTGGGAATCTCGCAGGGCTTTGAAATCTTCAACTGTGTCAAATCTTCAGTTTTTTGTTAACAAAAACTGTGCTTGAAAAGAGTCTTGTTCAATCTACAAATGGAGCATCTGTGGTGTTTCATGCAAGATCTGGCTTTCTCGCTTGTTTATAAAGAAAGAAACAGAATGTCCTGGCCAGTGTGACCCACTGAACTTACGTGTTCATCTGTATTTCCGCTCTAATCCCACTGAAACAATGAAGTGAACTGAGGAAGGGAGAAAACGGTATTAACACGGAGGACAGGGAAAATAATGGAAAAGAAATCGACAACAGACAGACAAGTTTAGGAGGCTCGAAAATGAGTGTGTTTGTGAAAACTGACCTAAGACATATGTCAGAAGCCCAAGCCAGAATGAGTGAATCCCAGAAGGAAAAAATAATGAATATCCTCAAACTTCCAGAAATTTCAGGCAGACAAGGCTTTTGAAAGTGGAAAAAAGCTATAAGGGAAAAAATGATTTAAACTTTATCACAGTGAACCCTCTGTTCCAGATCTGCTTGCTTCCGCTCTTCAAATCAACAGCTGCCTTTTTGCCTTCTGACTGGGGCAGAAAATGTCAAGAGTCCTCCAAGAACCTCAGGAGCCAGGAGTCTAGGCACAATTGGTGCCTGTCATGAGACTCATAGGCAGGAAATGAAGATGACAGGAAGGCCGTCCCTGAAGTGCTCATAGATCTTGGTAACTCTGCAGTGATGAAAGCCAAACCTAAACTTCCTCTGAGCAGCAGGCAGAAGAATGTATCTCTGGATAAAGAAACTAACTTGCCCAAGGAAAAAGATCTAGAGATGCTGACAACTAAGGAAGACTCATTATCATCTCTTCCTACAGTTAAGACCATTATTCAATAAATATCTACTGCAAATTGAGATCCAAGCAGTGTTTAGTGCCTCATCCTTATAAACAGATTTGAGGAAACTCTATCATTCTTTTAAAGCAAAGACCAGAAAAGCACGATGGAAAGGAAAAAAAGATAAATAAAAATAAAATATAAAAACAATAAAACATGAATCAAGAAAATACAAGACTCAGAAAAAAGCTACAAAAAAAAAACCACCTCTGGACAATTGAGATAATTGAATTGTATGCACAGAATAAAATACTTTCAGGCAAGAAAAAACAGATACATTCATAGTGCTCTACATTAAGAACAAGCAGTGATAAAAAAAAAATCTGTAGAAATTCTATAAGATAAAGTGAAGAAATCACCCAGAAAATAGAATGGAGATGCAAAATAATGAACAATTAGAGAAAAAGGATATAAAATCAGAATATTAGTCATAAGTCCACAATATATCGGGAAAATAATAGCAGAAAAACCTGAAAGTTAACAAATAAAATTGGAGGAGTGAATCTGTAGTTAAAGGTAGAGTTCATGTCTCGCATGCATGAGGCCCTGAGTTCAAGGCCAAGCTCTGTACAAAGTAAATAAATCCTGGAATTCACTCATTTCCTGCTGTGCTCAACTACTGAAAAGGATTTCATAGCTTTGATAGAGCACGGAGTTTGAGGCACTAGTAAGAATATAGAAACTGAGACACTTATTAATATGCTAAGGCAAAGAAAATTTTATATAAAGGCAGCAATTATAGCAAACTACCAAGCTCAACTATGGATAATTACATATTCCTAACGTGTAAACAATCAGTATGTGTTTAATCACGAATATTTGTATAATAATTTGAGAAGTGATGAAGAGCTAACTATGTTTTGAATATGGTATAAGGGAAATGAGATTTTTATTTCCCCCACAGGAAACTAATGGACAATTTCATATATTTCAAAAGCCAAACATGGTATTACAACAACGTACGTCTATGATCTTGAATGGTAGACAAACAGCTAAAGAAAAGATACCACTGAGGGGCTACAACTGAGAGTAGTAATGGGTATAGTAAACACACAATTCTTTTTAAATGTTTCATAGAACTGTTTGAAATTTTAAACTGTAATGATAACTTTAAATAAATTAGTTTCCACATAAGGGCTTTCAAGCCAGACATATGACTCCAGATTCTCGAGTTTGGCATCTTATTATCTTAGGTATAAAGTCAGCCTATGACGATTTCACAGATGCTGACAGAAGATTCAAGGCTCCTACTGAGTCCGAGACAAAGGATTCCATTGTTCACTGAAAGTAAACAGCAAGAACAAGAACAAATTTGCCTTTTTTCTCCCTTGTCCTCAGATCTCCCTGGGACAACACGACGTGGTGAGGGGGATGTCGCATACTATGGAACTCAGGGTCTGGAGAACCCACTGCTTTAAATCATCCTTCTCTTTGTCCAAGCGCACCGTCTCATCTCTAGAAATTGGTGCCTAAATAAACCATGCTAAGAAATAGCTCAGGAGAGAAGGGAGGGAAAGGAATGATAAAAAAAAAAAACATGTGCTCTGTACAAGTATCAACTTCCCAGAACGAATGCAATCGTTCTGTACTGCAAGCACGTACTTATAGAAAACTTGGGGGGAAATGGCTAAGGTAAAACAATAATACGGTCTTTGTAGTCTTGCTACACCCAGCAAGAGATGGAGAAGAACAAGAAGCCCAAAGAAGACTGTGTCTTCCAGCCCAGATCCAGGCTCTGCTCATTACAAGTTGTGATCTGGGGAGTCTACCTCTGAAAGGTTCATGTTTCCAATATGTGTAATATGATAATACTAATTACTCGAACCTGAAATAGTGCATGTAAAACACTCGGCATGGTCCCAGGCATAGAACACACCTTAGGCGGCTGTTTTTATTGTATTGTATTGTATTGTATTGTATTGTATTTTAAAGACAAAAGCATGGAGACCTATAAACCAGAATAACACAAAAACAATACAGGAAATACAAAATTGTAGAGAAGATAGCAGGGAATTATCGCTGCATACTGTATTACATAGTGATATCTTTGCATTATTTATCACATAAACAATAAAGGAAAAACCAAATTATAGAGAAGATAGTAGGGAATTAACACTGGGTGCTGTATTACAAATGTTACCTTCACATATGTTGCTCAATTTTACAGATGATGGCTCATTTGATTAAGCCATATACATTTTAGTGTTTTCCATAAATCAGCACTAAGTGGGCTCCTTCAAGTTTCTACTTAAGCCTCGATTTGAGAAGCCTCACTTCTACGATGGAGATGAAACTATAATCATAAAATCACAGAAGCCCATTACAGGCAGTTACATATTATATATTCCTTACTTGACTGCTATAACTAATACTTACAACTTTCTAGTGCAGAAGCATTATTGTCTTAAACATAAAATAGTAAGAAGAAAGTTTGTGTTAAAGATATCATGCATAGCAACTTGTCAGATTGTAGTATAATTCCAATTTTAATTAATCTAAATATAATCATTTTTTGAAATTTGATTTTACAGAACTTAAAGTTTATTTGTGTACTGTGCTTCAGTGTTTGAATGCTGACAGACAGTAATACTCAACACAGAAAATCAAATTATTTCAGAAGACACTTTTTAAGAATTCTATTCAGTTAAGGGAAATTAATTTGCATTGCTATAAAACAATGTTATACGGCAGATTTTTTTATTTTAATGAAAATAGTACAACAAAAAAAAAAGCAGGATACAAACCACACAAAGCAAGGACATCAGAAATGATACAGGGTTTCAAACCAAATGATAGGGATTAATTGTTATAGTACATATTCTTATCTTCAGCAAAGTTGCTCAGATTACAAGATGTAAGAATGGAAGATTGATCAAATCATTAAAGAGAATAAGAAAATAATTTAAAAGTACATTTGAGACAATACACAGTGGCACTAGGCAGGATTGTAGGAATTCACCACTGGTTGTTATACTGCAAACTGTTGTCGTCACATAAGTTGCTCATAATACCAGATACAGGCATGCAAAATTGGTCAAAATAGTAGGAAAAAAAGTTTTTTAAACATAACTGTTCCCAACAAACCATCAGACACCAACAGTACAGTTATATCATCTGCCTATATGGCTGTTGGTGTCTGATGGTTTGTTGGGAACAGTTAATGTTTATATATATAACAGTTAATGTTTTATATATATATATAATTTGCCTTTGTACTTTTTCTTCTTTCCCTTATCCCAGTTGCTCCTTCCTTTGAGCAGTTTCTTTCTCTTTCTTATCTATTGTACAATGAGGCCCCAAAAGTTCAAATACCCAATCCAAAAATGGGTGTCTGAAATGAACACACACTTCTCAGATGAAGAAATACTAATGGCGAATAAACACATGAAAAAATGTTCAACATCATTAGCCACTCAAGAAATGCAAATTGAAACGACACAGATTTCATCTCAGCCCACAAAGAATGGCTATCATTGAGAAATCAACCAATGACAAATGCTGGAGAGGCTGTGGAGGAAAAGGAACACTCCTCCACTGCTGGTGGGAGTGTTGATTTGTGAAACCACCATGGAAATCCATCTGGAGATTCCTCAGAAAACTAGCATTGGAAATCTCACTTAACCCAGCTATTCCCCTGATGGGTATATTTCCAGAAGAATTAAAAACATCATACCACAGCAAAATATGTGCACCCATGTTTACAGCAGCACAATTTGTCACAGCTAAACCTTGGAAACGACCCAAATGCCCATCAACTGAGGAATGGATATAAACATATGTGGTATTTCTATACAATGGAGTATTATTCAGCTATAAAAAAGACACTCTCAAGGCTCTTACAGGTAAATGGATGCGACTAGAGAGCATACTCATAAGTGAAATAAATCGGACCCACACGTGTAAGCATCACAGTGTCTCCCTGGTATAAGAACATGAAAGAGTAAATACAACCCAAAATGTACAATAGATAGTAAAAAAGGGAAAGAAACTGCTCAAAGGAAGATGTGGCATGTAAGTAATTGTATGTTCTCTGAGGGGCCATAACAATGCATTGCAGCTTTCTGAAGACTGTCATTGATACTGAGGTTGCTTTGGTAATGTATTTGGGCTGATAATACTTATGCTTGTCTTCAAGGACTCCAGAATTAGTTCATAGAAATTAATTCTAATCTCCCTTCTAGTTTTCCAACAATCTATTATCTTCTAAGAAGTATTTAATAATTATAAAATAATCCATGATAAAATACCTAATTGCAGGCCAGGGATAGAGCTCAGTGGCACAGCACCTGCCTGGCAAGTGCAAGGTCCTGAGTTCAATTTCTGGTACCAAAAAAAATTTTTTTAAATACCAAATTGCTCAAATACATAAAATCTTAGGGAAATTTTTATCTTTTCTATAGTTTAATTACATTTCTCTAATTCCATTTGGAAAAATTATTTATATATGATTTAACTCAAATTTAATAACTAGTGACATATGCATTTTACCATTCCTTGTACTACAGAGATGCACAAAAGTACAAAATTCAAAATATCATCAATTGCAGAAACTGTTTTCCTGAAAAATGTTGCAATCATTTTGAGAGGTCTTGCATTTAAAGATTAAGAGTAAAGAATCTTCTTCTCTACTAATTTCTGCACTGTAATGTGACAGGCTTATTTAACTTCTAACTTTTTTCTTCTGTAAAATAATGTAATATTGTTTATTTGTCTTATAAATTTGTAGCATAGAATGAGTTATCACATATAAAGTATTTGAAATAGCGTCTACTGTGACAAAGTGAACACTATAAAGTATTTCTACGCTATTATAGAAAATATGTCGGGGCTGGGTATATAGCTCAGTGGAATAAGCGCTTGCCTAGCAAGCGCAGGGTCCTGAGTTCGATCCCCAGTACCGCAAAAAATAAATAAATAAATAAATAAATAAATATATAGAAAATATGTCAAAATTGATTCAGTGCTAGTTAACACATTATCACCTTTATGATACCAAATTTGGAAACATTAGAATTGTTCTAACTTAGAATGATGACTTTTTATTGCTTAAAATGTCTATAATGGAGTTAAGCATATTTTTAAATTCAATTAGTGCTTGAGGTACATATCAGACTAGAAGCAATGGTTTCTCTTCAATGCCATATGAAATTTTAATAATGTCAACTGTCACATTAGATGACGCTCGGCTTTTGAAACATCACTGCCTCACTCAGCCAAGACTTCTCAAGGGAAAACAAGAAATGCCACAGCCTGGTTATGTGTCTTGTCTCAGAAAGAGAACTTAGTGTCCTTTTACAAGAAAACATTCATTTCCAAAACAGTAGAATATGAGCAATTGTCTTTTGATTTAGTTTCCTTTTAATGTAGTCAAAACATATTTTTAATTTATATGTAATGTTTTGATGAAGAAATTCAGTATCACACTCACCCAGCTGACACATATTTTTAATTGATATTTTGTTAAAGAAGCAATTGTATGGTATCCTCAAAAAAAGAAAAGTCAATACAGAGAGCTTTTTAGGATATGATTTATGACAGGAGTTCTACAAACCCTGTTTTTCCTTTCCAAATAATTCCTTTAAAGTGCTGTGTTTTTTTTAAGCATTACATAATGGCTTTCAATTTATGCCAAAAACTTAGCCAGGGTATGAATTTGACATCACATGCATGGCGAGAGTGTTGAAAAGATTCTCAGAATTCTATTTACTTTCATGCAAAAGGTCAGAGAAGCCAGCGTTTGAAACTGACTGGCTGAGAGCCTTGGATATTTGAAAAATTGTGTGAACATTTCAAAATAAATGTGCACGTATTCCTCTAATAAATCCTTTATGAGGCAGAGAACACAGTGTCCACCTTATTTTACAGTTGCTTTTTAAATAGAACTTTGTAAATATACACAGTTGCTCAAAGGATGGCTTAACCTGGGAGAACCAGGAAGAAAACAGTTTGAAAATTGAACAGCATGAATTGTGTGTCACAGACTGACTCAAATGAATCACCAAATGAGCCTCCAGGGACTCCTTAAAATTCAACAGCTCCTTATGTCTGTCTACTTATGTCTCTCAAGCTATGTTAATTAGACCTAAGTCTCCAAGATATTCACTGTAGAATACACATCACTGTAACTTTATGTCTGTGGTCCACATAAAAATGCCACTTTGAAGGACGTAGTTATACTGAGTAAAAGTGGTGGTGATTTTTTTCTTAGAGCTTAAAGAGTTCTTCCCTATGATTTAATTCATTCTTCTTTAGAATTTGCGAGAGGGGAAATCGAGGGAGTGTAGGAGCTTCTGAACTCACTACTAGTCATTAATAATTAATATTTATCGATTACTTCCTGAGCATCAAGCCCTTGTCTAGGCATGTTCCATATCTCAGTGCATGCATTGCTCCCAGCAGCTCTGCAGGGAGAGCTATTATTAATTTTACAGATGAGAAGTACCATGCCTGAGGTCATAAAATATAGGAAAACTAATCCACCTGGGTTACTTACCAACTGAATTTCATTGGCAATGCTTTCAGCAAAATTGGCTAAGAGGCTGTCCAGAGAGTTCTCGGGAAAGAACTTTGGCTGAGGAATGTTGAATCTGGTCTCTCTCTCCTCACCCCTTTTCCCGTTCTCCAGAACAGTTTGGTAATACACTTAATACACATTTGTAATAAAAAATATTTCAAGTGATGTGTTATCTGCAATGCCAACATACAGATACTTTCCCAAAATGGGTGAAGAGCCTTTGCAGTGGGCAGAAGGGTGGTATCTGCTGTTCAGGTTATGCTTTGTGTGAGCAAAATCAGAAATGTGTTTGATCAGCATGGAATTACATCAACCTTATAGAAGGTTTATTTCCTGACCCTGATAAGGCCTAGTGAATTGCCCTGCCCTTACAGCAGAGATCTGGACTCTACTGACTAAATCTTCAAGTTCCTCAGGTTCAGTGCAGTAAAGACTGCTGGATATTCGCTGACAACTTCTTCCGTTACTTAGAAAAATGACGGGAAGTTGTCGTACAGGATTGCTTCTCTGCACCCTGCTGTCCTGCATTTAGAGCTCAAATCGCTTTTCTACACTTTTTCTGAAATGTTCTGTTAATGTGATTTAGGGGACAATGCAGCTTTTGACATTTGCTATTAATTTTATAGAAACCACCCTCAAACTGTCTCTTTTAACTGTTTTTTTTTCAACTGGCTCTTGTAGAGGTACTGAGCTCTTCTCTGACACTCATAGTCTTGTCTAATAGAATTTAAAAATAAATTAAGTGCTCAGATGTATAAATAAACACTATCCTCTACCTACCCTCCAAACCCCCCTAGATTTCTATACAAAATATAGCTATTTAATCATATCTAAATCAGAGAAAATATCATCTGAATAGATATTAGTCACTAACCAAAGCAATATTGTTTTCTCTAAGCAACTGAGCCTTAATATGATGTCATAAATTTTCTTTAAAAATAATTACTTTGAATTCTTTCAGATTAACATTAACCCTTTCCTGCCCAATGGATCTTAAGAATTTTCCAATGGATGTACAAACATGTATAATGCAATTGGAAAGCTGTGAGTATGAAACCCTTACTCTTACTGAATACTTTTTAGAAACGGGGAATAGAAGAATTTGTGACTGAATTTATTTTTTGATTTTTGCTCACATTTACTAAATGAGCATGTACTCTTTTAATTAGTACTTAAGGTAGTGATAACACTACATGCATTCTATACTGTGAAAAAACAAATTCGAACTAGAAATAACAGTTTTGAAATTTGAAATCAAGTGTATGTCTCTATGCACATCATCAAGACTAAAAGGACAGTGATAATTTAAAAAAAGCTACCATTTATTTCTTGAGTCCCTACTATAGATCAGACAACCATACAAGAGCAATGAAATATATGGTGAATAGTTGAATTTTAAACAATATTGCAGTGAAGGACGTATTGCTTTTAATCCCCCTGAAAATTCTCCCTGGTGCTTCAAACATACCCTACCATTCTTACTATTTCGTGAAGCACTTCTGAAAATCCTCCTTTGTGTCTTTGCAACAATACTGGTCAAAAACACTCTGAATGTGCATGCTGAGCACCGTGCAATGGACAGGCAGGGTTGTCAAAACACCATGGAGCCCTCATCTGCTTCATTCATTGGATCTGACACTGGGCAGCTACTGGCTCTTCTCTGAAGCCAAGACAACCTTCCACATATGTGTAATTTCTTACACTCACAACAAAAGTGTGAAACAGTCAATCAGAATTAGGCAACGCTGTGGTCTGTATCAGAGCTGGTGATGACAAATGATCTGCCTCCCAGTTATGATGCTTCTGCTAGCCAGTATTCATGATTTTAATTGTCACGCTGCTGAACACACTGGGTCATTGCAGGAAAATGTGCACCTTTTACACTTTATCAGAGATTCATCCAGTCATTCATGTGCTCCTCCGGAAGCCTCCTGTGAGAAGGAACCCGTGTCTATGCCTGGCTTTTGTTCTCACAAATGAAAATTTCCAGATGCATCCATTTCTCCAAAACATGCCCATAAAATCAACCCTAAATTTCAGTGTTTAATCCCATGAAAAATGCAATAGTTATACAGTAGTTTTTCTTGGAGCACTGTATGAGAAATATTTAAAAATCTGTTAGACATCTGTGTGAGTAAAATCTGAAGAGGGATGGATCTTCGATCTTCAGACGTCAGGTCCGAGACAAGCCCTGCAGTGCAGCGGAGGTGTCACTAGATGGCGGGCCTACCTTGTGGGGGGAACTCGACCCACTATCATCCCTATCACTTAGCGTTTTCCTGAAGGAAATAGAAATTCCTATTTCTCTGATGTAACTCTTGCTTATAGAGTATACATGGTTTTTCTTTATAATTAGTTCTTAAAAAGTAAATATGGAAATGTATAAAACACTAAAGTGGACGAGAGGAAAATAAAATAACTTAAAATCGGGGGAGCTCCTTAGCAATAAAGGGGGAAAGAAAGGAAAGATTCCTAACAGTACAGACTTTCAGTTGTACCACAAACAAAAGCAATTTGAAAACAGGGTGATTGGGTAGCTTGGTTGCAATGCTAGTGTGTAGAGGAAACCAAACCAAAATAAAACACACACAAAGCAGTCTCCTACTGCTCCCTAATTACTAAGCCAGTGGTGCAGACTGTTATTCAATAGGCAGAGGTGAACTACTCAAGACTTATGGAAGAACAAAACTGGTCAAAACTATGACTCCTAAGAATTCATTTATGAGTGCATTAAGATTATTTAAGGAAGCCGGGCGTGGGGGTGCATGCTTGTAATCCCAGCACTTGGGAGGCTGAGGCAGGAGTATTCTTTCAAGCTTGAGACCAGCCTGGGCTACAAAATGAGCTCAAGGCCAGCTGCATAGCAAGACTCTATCTCAAAAAGATTATTTAAGAACCTTTTGAAATATTCTAGCACAAAGAATAGAAACACATAAAGTGAAACGATGTGGAAAGTAGAAATTGCAAAGAAGTTAGTACAAAATGGTTCTAAGGTACTAACAGACTGTACTGCTTTTAACAATGACAAAAATGGATTATGTCATAAACCACAAAGGAAGATCCCCCAAATTCCTACCAATTGATGAAGCCTTGGTTTTTTAATAAATGTTTTACATTTGAACGCCAATTTTGGTGTATAGTCGTGGCTTGGGACAAATGATATTGAATGAACTTTATAGTGAACAGTCAGCTAACTAGTACACAATCACTAATTTACCTGCTCAGGATGACTACGTTAGTTTACTGAAATTCAGATTCCACTGCATGACTCTGTTTAACTTTGTGAACGAGAACTTAATGCTCTCTTTGCAAAGGACAAAACGTGCCAGCATCAAGGCTTCATTATTTATGTTGACACAGAAGAAATAACTATTCCAGGAGTGGACAAAGCACAGGTACCGTGCCACTTAAGCTATGCGCTCAGGGATTCACTCACCTGTGCCCAGCAGGGGGCTGAGGGAAACTCATTGTTCAGGTTTCAGCTTCTCATTTACAGTTTAAGGAACTTTATAAACTGGCAGTTTTTCCTAATTGAAATGAGACATGTAGGACTTCTTAAGCATGGAAAAATTATTAGACAGTGTATTACAGGCAGAGGATTGAGTCACAAACAACAGGACACATGACCTACAATCTCTCCACAAAGGGTCTGCTTCTGTAGTTCATATCAAAAGAAGATGCAGCTAGGTTAGATAGATAGAAACATAGATAGATGCATAGTAAAAGGAAAGCATCACCACTATGTAAAATTTAAAGAAAGTTTGATTATTAGCATTAGAAAGAAAAATTTAAATGAGTCAGGAGATAAATATTATCATACTATTTTCTGCAAAGAATGCATTAAATCCCTAAAATTACCCTCCAAAATGGGGGTGGGAAGACTTAAATGGATAACCTTGCAAAAAAAATCAACAAAAATTTTAGAAAGGTTTTGAAATGTAGTTTAATGAATTGTTTGGATAGGAATAGCTGAAGGCAGAAGATATTTTTGTGGAGTTTTTGGAAAATAAAAAGTGAAGATAGATAGAACATTTGTCTTATTTACTTTTCCAGCTGTATTCCAAAGCCAGGCTTGATATTACACAAGCCAGACACCCTGAAATTTATGCTCC
This sequence comes from Dinomys branickii, assembly GCA_004027595.1. NCBI lineage: Eukaryota > Metazoa > Chordata > Mammalia > Rodentia > Dinomyidae > Dinomys > Dinomys branickii. The sequence continues at coordinate 14,950 of PVLD010014376.1, read as the reverse complement.
GTTTAGCTAAGGCAAAAGATATGGTTGGTCATGAGTTTTCACACTTATTTCCTAATATTCTCTACTGTTATCCAAACTCTTTCATAATTTAAATATTTTGGTGTTGTTCAAAATAATATTGTGTTTTTTGTTGCCTAGTCTGAGGTACATATGGTTATCATTTTCTAAGTCTTTGTTACTTAAGTCCTTGTCGTTGCAATTTTTCTAAAAAGGAGTTCTCACAACAAAAATATTCTCCGCTGAACTGGGTACTTATAAAATAAATTCTCCTAAAGAATTAAATATTCCATTCTATATGAAACCAATGACCACTATCTTCTAATCTGTCTTCATCTTCATAGGTTGAGTTTTTCTGGTTATCAGATATTTCAACTATAGGCCACTATAATAAAATTATGGCAGAGTTGCCAATCTTATAAAGGTCATCACAATAGTTTTATATCTATTACATCTATTATTTGATTTAGTCCTTCCCACAATATAATGAAATAGGCTTTATTTCTGTTTCAAAGATCACCAAATACGGCTTGGAGATTAAACAACTTTGTCAAGACCACCTAACTACAAAGTGCACAGAGGAAACTGCTATGGTTTAATAGCTCACAAACTTATTGCACAAGCATCAGTCATCTTTAAATTTCTCTGAATTTCAAAAATTTATATATAATGACTATGGTATTTTATAATCATTTTTGCAAGTTAAGCATATCCAGTACTTCCGAGTTGCTTTATTTCATAGAAGACTAGAGTTACCTGCTTGGCCGGTTTCCCCTCCCCTCACTATCTTTGTATGTATTAAAACTGGTCCAAAATGAGCCCTGCAAACTAGGCCTCTGCCCCTCTTCGAGGCAGTGTCATTAGCTTACAAGTAGTTACAGAACATGCTTTACCCAGGATGCATGTAATGTGGTTAGTACTACAGTTAAGTTCTGTGTCCCCCTGCCATGTTTCTCCAATTGGTTCACCTGAAAAATAGCAATTATTTTATTTTATTTTATTATTTATTTACTTTAATATCAAGTATCTTATCTTTTTGTCCAGTAAAATGTTATCTTATAAGGTTTATTCCATAATTCTACTTTGATGGTACATTTCTTCTGATTATTCATCAAGGGAATTGGACAATATTCGATTATACATTCCCACAGGGGCAGCTCTTAGGAGAGTGCTGTGATACACTAGAGAAATTCTTATTTTATAATACTGAAAAAAGAACAGCAGTTGCTCTTTCTGTCACCTACAAATCATTACTGAAACAGTCATCAACGATCGTTGATCATCAAGTTATTTTGAAACTTTCTCATAACTATAGCAGTAGAGCTAATCAAATGTCTTGTTGAAAACACTACTTGTTCTGTCACTTAATTTTCTGGCAGAGATCATGATGTAATAGTACTATGGTCTATGGCATGACGTTTTGTTCATGACCCTAGTGGGAGGTCCTATAGATCACTGCTTCTTCCTGCTTTACTTGTTCACAGACAAAATTTATTCTAGAATTGTGTGCATTTATTGTTTGGCTTTGTTCATTCTAATTCACAGAATCTACTAGTGATTAAGTGTATTCTCAGTTAATCTCTTAATAGCTTTGTAGTTCTTTATTACACAGTTAAGATTCTGTTTTGCTATAGCAGTCTAACATACAAACTATCTTCATGTCCTATAATTTATTTTTCTTCAGAGAGAAAGTGGAGATTAAAAAGTTAATATTTATCTTCTTTTCCTCACTGTTCTCATCCTTTCCTTTTACTTATAGGATCAATCGATCCCTTTTATTGTTCATATTTTCAGTTTTAATGTGAGTAAAATTAAATGTATGACCTCAATGCATCAAGAAAATAGTCTTTAAATTATTTTGGATATCATATTTGACTTATTTAACAGCAAATAATTTTTGTCTATTTATTTCCACAATGCACTTTTTTGTCACGGATACCAGTAGAGTCCCAATGAGAGATAAGTTTATGCTCTTCCCTCTGCCTAAAATGTGTTTTCTGTAGATTTATGCATAAGTTGACCCTTTGCATCCTTCTACAGGCCCTTTCTGATCATCTTTTCACAATTAGCTTTCTGCACCCTGCTTCTTCCTATTGCATTACATCATATTTCCTTCACAGTGCATATTACTCTCTGAAGAGGCAGTTTAATTTTTTTGTTTACATTTTTATTGCCTGTCCCACCCCGCTTACTATACTTTCTCTCTTGCTTACCACTTGGCATCACTGGAAAAGCTAGTGAAAATTAAAATAGTGCTCTCGTTTTTTCCCCATTAAATACAGTAGATATTATTGGCATTTCTTTTGCAATGAAGTTAATACGGTCCAACTGTGATCATAATTAACCTGAAGATTCATTAAAGAGAACAGCAGTGTGGCTGCCTGGGAACCCCTCTTAGAGTAACTGGGAAGGTGCCCAAGGCAAACCCATAGACTTTTTAAGGCTACTTTCACCTCTGTGTGATGCCTCAGTGTGAAGTCACAGCAGCTCCTTGCACTATGCTGGGCATTGACAGGTACTATGTTAAAGAAGGAATTCAGGAAAATGCCCTCAGTCTTTCCATAAGAAGCTACATAATCTATGTAAGTACATTAATCTTTCAGAGGCTGAACTGTCTCTTCCGTAAGACAAGTGAGCTACTTTAGATGCAAGCAGAGGTCACCTCAACTCTAAGAATCCCTAAATTATTTAAATACACTAGATTGAAAGTCTGATATGTTAATTTAAAAACATAGCCTCTAGAAATCATGAAAGATCCACAGACAGGATCTAGAGGAAAACAAACTCAAATTAGTAAGAAAAACAATATTAACTTTCTATAATTGATCAAAAATAAAACCACTCAAACTAGAAAATGAGAAAATGAAAGGAAGAAAAGCATGTATATTTGCATATCACATTTGGGGATAATTATTTTTAAAGAAAAAGGCACAGAGAGTATGGTGGAAGAATTGTATTAATAAATAAGTGAGGTAAACTTTAGAAGTTTTTTAAGAAGTCAAAACCCAGGAATTGTGAATCACAATGGCAAAGGCTTGGGCTACTTACATTTTGCCTGTCCCTGTGAGGCAGGGATGTTCATAGACCCCTACAACTGATTCTTACTGGTTGTGTGATAAGCATCCCTTTCACATCCTCGGAGACACACAAGTCTCTACAACATTTGGCGAATCCATGGTCAAATTGACAAGCGCTCAAAAGTCCCAAGAGGCCTGTTTCTTCTAGTCACCAGCCCCTAGAAATTTATTGATTTCTCTGAGACTTGGGTGAGGGAAAATGCAAAATCCAGATGCAGATCTAGGGAGGGAACTCGACAGAAACAAGGGATATTCATATCCTGGCCTGTTACAGTTTTCTTTTTAAAATCTTTTTATTAGTACATGTTTGGAATAATGAGGAGTTGATAATACACACATTGTGTTTTATTCCTTCTACTTCTCCTTCTCCTCCCCTACTCTGCTATGTCCCTAGATCCCTTTCCCATCTGCTGTTTTATACCATGTATCTTGTACTTCGCACTTTAAAGACTAATACTTTGGGTTTCTCATGTATATTTAACTGTGTCTGATTTGTCTCACTCAGCATATGGTCTCAGTGCACATCCACTTTCCTACAAATCACTCAAATGTATCCACTATAACTGTGTAGTACTCCATTATGTATACATATATGTATACATATATATATCAAAGAATTGTTGATTTAAAAGAATCATAACTTGTGAGTCATAAATATGAGAGGACTTTTGCAATGTTTTTATGCATAAGTATGATACAAACATACCATAAGTAGAAGTTACAATATTTTCTAAGAATGTTGTTTTCTAAGTCAATAATAACCTCGCAAATTTTCTCATCATAGCTATTTCAGAAATGATGAAACATTAGTGCGGAGTTAGGAAAAAGATAATGGAAATAAAAACTTCCTTGGGTATATTTGATGTAGTCATCTGTGATTTCATTTCTAGTCTCAACCTAAGTACAATCACTGCTTCCCTAATCTCCATGGAAAATATTTATGACATATTGTGGAATGCAGAATGTCTCTTGGACCAGGATTAAGTTTTCTTATTTGTGTGAAATCAGCACATAATTATCAGTTTATGAGTTGGAACACCTAAAAATATCCTGGAAATGTAAATTGCAATACAATGGGATGATTTAATGAAAATTATGTTAAATATCTAACACACGTAATTAAAAGAATATAAACATAAACTGAGTACAGTTTTGAACTTATTCATCTATGATGAACAATTTAAGAATTTCAAACAATGAGCTTTCTTGATGTGCTATTTTCATATAAAAGATATTTAAAAACCATCTAAGTTAGCCTGTATTATTACATTAATATTTTAAGTTGCCTATAAAACTACTTTCCAGAGTCATCACCAATTTTGCAATGTAACTTGATTTTGAGGGATGAAACAGAACTATATAGAGTCTGATTATTTAGATATTTTTCTGTTCAAATACCATTTGCATTTTAGTTATACACACTAGATTTACTTTTGGCTCCAAGTAAGTTATCAGGTGTCTTTACTCTGGCAATACTAAATGGTTAAATTTTACTAATAATTAAAAAATTACAAATTGGGTCAGTACCTCTAAAAGCAGTGTAGTTTTATTTGTATGATAAATTATAAAATAATAATTTATACTAGCTTCTGGATTTCTGTCAAGGCTAACCCAACTTAGTTTTTCTGATATTATAAACTACATTATCTATGGATTTTGGTGTTTGAAGCCTGCCCATTACCATGCTGATTATCTTCTTTTGAAGCTTCAGTGACTATAAGGCAATGGTAAAGGGTATTTCACCTTTAAGAGTAAGTGCACCAAAATTTTATAATTTTATTTTCTGATATTTAAATTACCAAATCATGTTCAAGTTTAATTTTCATACCATTGTTAATACTATTTCACGACATTCTTCACATGCTTCCAGAAATCAGAATCTTCAGTGGGACTTCCAAACACGTAGGCCTTCTCTAGAGTTATCTTGGCTTTTGTCCTTGTGTGTAAGTAACGATGTTGAAATGTCAGACTTCAAAAGTCCAAGAGAATTATGACAGTGCCTTTCTATTCTCTACTCAGAACATTGCAAACTTTTAGGTATGGGCAGATCGATTGGGCTTACAGTGTCTTTGTTAGCATTTGGAAGCTATGAAGAATGACTTGGTTATTTCACAAATTTGAGCAGATCTTAAGCCTCAGGCTTGGTGGGGGGGTAGACATGGTATGTTTCCCCAAAATCTAAAGTTTATAATAACGTGATAGGCAGAGTCCTTTTATAACCTCTCTGAATGCAGAAATCCAACCAAGAAAAACATCTTTTCTTCATTAAGATAGGCTCACGGTCAGGTCCTTTTCTGATTTTAACTGAGATTTCTCACAATTTAAAAAACCATATATTTAACTTGTGTCCATCTATGAAGTTTTGAAAGATGTGAACAAATTTATTGAGGTCATTGTCGAAAAGCACATTTAACAGTTATGATTTATATTTTCACCTTTATCGCAAGGGAAAGAGGGATCACCTAAATAATTATATGTCTTCCTAATAATTGTACTGTCTCTTAAGCTTTCTGGGAAACTGACCTATGGTCATTACCTTATCTTACTTGCCCTGAATTTCTTTTTGAAGACCAGAGATGCTAGTGTTAACACAGATTTAATTTAGCAGACATAGAACTCAAATGAAACCACATGTAACAGCGTGAGATATGGCAAAGGAATTCAAATTAAATGCACAAATTATAAATAAAAAGGTCTTAGTTAAATGTATTTTGACATAGCAGTTGTTCCTTGTCAGGTCAATAAAATTTACTTGAGTAATATTTCTCCTAGCAATGGTCAGCATGTGCCAGGAATGAACAATTTGTTCCTTATTTTTTTTTAATTCCTGCTGCATATTAAGAACATAAGAATTTGCAAACTGGGTCAAGCTAGAAATCTCTGTATTTTGATAACTTTTTGAAGTAGCTGGGCCAAATATGATTCTGGTTTACTTTGAAAAGTAAATGCATATCTATAACTTATTTATAAATCTCTAAACTCATTTTGAGCTTGAATATATTCTCATCCTACAGTCTCCGTTTTATATAATTCTTTTATATGCCACTATCCATTTTATGAAGTAAAACACAATAACCTCTTGTTTCTTGCATAATTTAAGCTATTTTTAACTACTAAAGAGTACTTGCTTTAAATAGTGGTACTGGGGCTGGGGATATAACTCAGTGGAATAAGCGCTTGCCTAGCAAGTGCAGGGTCGTGAGTTTGATCCCCAGTACCGCAAAAAACAAAAATAAATAAATAAATAAATAAATAAATAGTGGTAGTATCCTTGAATGACGCCTTCAAAGTCAAAACAGTTTCTTTTTCTTTTCTTTCAAACTATGGGATGTTCCTTTAACAAAGCTGGTAAACTTGCATTTCAAGACTAATTAAAATGTGTGTCTTCTAACAACGTTTAGTAATATGTGTTTGTGGCATATGATAAACACATTCAACATGGGAAATTTATAGTCGCATTATAGCACATCTTGATCCTCTCTTCATCTCTCTCCTTTGAAAATTATTTCTACTCTGCAAATTAGAAAAGTTAAACAATAGAAACTGAAAAACAATAATGTGTGCATTAGCCTCAACTCCCTGTCCTGCCCACTGGGGTTACCTGGTTTACTTTGCCTAGTGACTAGTTGTCTTTTATTTCCTTTCTAATTCTTCTATGTCATTTATGTGCAAGTACACATATATGCATATCCATATATGCAGGCCTATGTACATGCACTATATATTGTTATAAACATAAAGCATTTCAAGCAAAATACATGAAACTTAAAACATTTTTATATGAAACTCAGCTAACATTGCCATTATCCTACATATTTAAGGTTTTTGTTTAATTTGATGGATATGAATTTACATATCATTCTATTTTCATCTTGCTGTTTTCTACATTGGCAATAACCATTACTGTTTTGTCTGTAAATTTTGTTTAAACAGTTATTGAGATTATCTTTCCATCTTTATTTTGTATAAATTATGGAGATCATAGCATCATTTTATCTTTCAAGTACAAAAAGTATAATATATTAAAATATATTATCATATATAATACAATTACATTTTCATGTAATGGTTACATAAAACTTGTATATATAATATATAATTAAATCTGGTTGTGCTTATACACATCAGTATTAACAAAGAACAGTATATTTTAAACCAGAACTTTGTGCTTATATGTTACATATATTTTATTTAGAGTCACTCTTTTTTCTCAGTAAACAGAAATCTCTCCCATAATCACTAATTAAAAGTTTTTCCATGCTGATTTGAAGTATCCTTTTTACCTTAAACTTCATACATATGTCTTTTTCTAAGCTCTGTTGTGTAACATGTGTTTACTTTTCCCCAGTTAAAACCATTTAACTACTACTTGTATACATTACCCTCTACAAAGAAGGGCAGCCTTTTTCCTCACAACTACCTTTGCTATCTACATATTTTATATTTCAGGTTAATTTCCAATTGGAAATCATGTAGAGATTTTCATGTTAATTGCTTCAACATTATGGATCAATTTTGCTAGAATGTATTCATAAAAATGTGTGCTCCTATCCAAATTCATAACATTTCACTATGTCTATGACAATCTTTTCTCTGCCTTTCAATAGAATTTAATTATTTAAATTTTACTTTCATTTGTAGCACACTCCCATGCATGCATTCATTTATTTTCCTTGAGAACAAAAATTTTGTTCAAGTGAATTGAAATTGGACAATAACATCTACGATAGCTTTTCTAAAGGTGTTAGATTCAACATTTCTATTTTGTGGCTGAGAGTATGCAATGGCATAAAACAAACAAATGGAGAAGATATAGTCGGTAGAACACAGAAAAAGATTCTTAGTGACTATTAAAAAAATACAAGTTTCTCCAAAGTGAGCACTGACAGAGGGAAGAGGATGGAAAGGAGCCTGTCTAGGGTCCTGAGGACACCACAGTTCTCCCATCAGGTTGATATTCAGTAGAGCATGAGAACAGTAGCCTAAAATGGCAAGTTTCAAGGACCTCAGGGAGTAGAAAACGAAGTGTCCATGTTGTGTTTCTTTTTAGAGGTTCTGATGGAGAATCTTGCATTGTGGCCTGAGCCAACACAGACAGCCATTAAAAACAAGAGTATATCGTTGTGGCACCTGGACAGGATAATAGATGATATAAAATAGGGCCTGGATTGATAGTCAGACGACCGAAATCAACATTACCTCTTGTTTTCTGTGTGTGCGGCTGTTCTGCTACGCAGACTACATCTAGGCATCCCCATCACATAAACAGTAGCTGGTAACTTTAATTCCTAGCCAATCCATCATGAGATTTATAATAAAAACTTCCATATCCTAGTATTATTAGAAGGTTAAAGGATGTCAGAACAGAGGTTGAATACAAGTTCCTTGGATGTTGTAGCCAAAGCTCTGCATGACTACTGATGTTCCCCATCTGGAAACAAATGGAAACATGAAAGCACAGTGATGCCGACTGTGAATTTTACAGTTGGTATAGGACACAACCCTGAGACAAAGGCCAAAGGTCCCACAGTACAGTGTAGGACAGACTAGTAAAACATCTTGGGTTGATGAGGTGCATTTATTTATATTTTCTCGAGGATACTTAAGCTTCTTCATCTTATTAGGGTAGCCACAGAATTTGATATCAAAATAAATATACCACAAAATGAAGAGCGACATTCCAATCATTTAAATTATTATTTTGTGTTAGTATTTATTTTAGTGGATGGGTTTTATATTAGTAGATGAGTAAAGAAGTTCTAAACTCATTTTAAATACAAGTACAATCCTTTGTAAGCACATAGAGTTAAATTAATGGAAAGTAATTTGCAATATTATTACTAAATAATAATTTGCAATATTATTACTAAAATATTTGCAATACTTATTACTAAATTTGAACTTGATTACACCATCAACTGGCCCAATTGTACAGACAATATTTTAAACTGAGAAAACATACTCTTTTTGACTAGAAAAAAGGAAGAAAAAGAGAAATCCTGAAAGACTGAAATCATTAAGACTACAAATTCCTTGAAAAAGACTGAATTATGTTTAGTTGGTAAATTTTTCTCTCTTGAATCCATTTCAGTTAGCAATAGAAGAAGCTTCCAAAATCGTAAACAACTAAAAATGAATATTACTTTGATTTTCACATCAAAATAGAGTATATACTTATTTTAAGTTCATCAAATATAAATAAGTGGTACTCATCCTTACAATCATAACCTTTAAAAGACTTTGAAGGCTTTTTAAATTTTTTTTTATTTTTTTAGTTCCAGTTCCTTACATAGCTACTTGTGTTGAACAGATATCTGGTAGTTATTAAATTAGTTAATATGGTACGTTAATTTCAGGGCAACACTTCAATAATGAGATTTCTTATTTGGTAATAGTTCTGTGTTTTTGTTAGAGAGATTTTCTTTAAAAAAGCTTTTGTTAAAGGTTGACTTTAGGTTCACAGCAAAACTGAGCAGAAGAACAGAGTTCCCACGTGCTCCCTGCTCCCTCTCAATGTCCTGCACCAGAGATGATCATCTGTTACTGCTGCTGAACCTGCGCTGATGTGTAATTGTCAGAGTCCATGATTTACATTAAGGTTCAGTCTTGGTGTTGAGCAGTCTATGGGTTTTGCCAAATGTGATAATGACAAGTAGGTACCCTCCATTTTACCTGCAGGACAGTGTAAGTGCTCTGAATCTCCTTATGATCTGCCTATTAATCAGTCTTTCCCTCAGACCCCTGGAGATCACCAATTTTTTAAAACTTTTCTTCATAGATTTGCCCTTTCTAAATGATATGAGATTGGAAACACACAAAATGTAGCCTTTCCAGAGTTCCTCTTAGTAATATACATTTAAGTAGCATCCATGTCTTTTCATGACTTCATTGATCATTTCCTGATGGAGACCACCACAAAGCAGGCCTGAGCAAGGCTTAAATTAATCAGTTGCCTTTTCATGTTCATTTGTGAATCTGTCCAAGGCTTAGGCTCCTTATCTGGAAACGGAGGACTCACAGTAAGTGAACCTCTGTGAGTCACTAATCCCTACTAAAACCTGTGGTGGTTGAAGAAGCCAGAAAGCCTCAAAGGATAAGAGAATATCACAGCCAAGGACACCTGGATCAGATCTCAACTGGATAAAGGCTATAGCCTCAGGAATCTCACTCCTGGGCAGATTAACTTAATACCTTACTTAGAGAAGTCCTTGAGGGGACCCACCCTTCTTGAGTACTCCCCTTTCTTCTTTTGATAACAAAATAAACATGGGTGACCCGGAGAAGGTCTTGGTCTTAGCCCTGAGAGAATCTTGAAATTCTGTGAGAGGGCTCTGATCCTCCTGGAGCCCTGAAATCATTCCATTTGTCTCTTTCTAATGAGCCTTCGCTGTACACTCAGGAGGTTGCGCACCTGATCAGTCCGCAGTAACTAAGGGATATTATTAACCCCACAATTTCCTTTAAAAAAAAAGATTTTACTTAGACTTTATCCTGCCCCTACATATTTATAACTTCTCTTATTGGCAATATCTCCCAACAGAGTGGCACAGTTCTTATCACTGAGGAGCCTCCGTTGACAGATCATAATCACAGTCACGCAACCTCCATAATGTACATTAGGGTTCGTCCTACAGGGTTGAACAAATGCATTTATCTCTCACTGTAGTATCACACAGAGCATTTTCACTGTCATAAAAATCCCTGTTTCTACCCTTGATAATCACTAGTCACTTTATGTCTACATGAGTTTCCTTTTTCCAGACTGTCTGACAGCCTAAATACTAACAGTCTATATAGCCCCCCAAACTGGCTTCTTTGCCTAAATGAAACGCATTTTAAGGTTCTTTCACATCTTTTCTTCACTCAGTAGCACAATTCTATTTAGCATTGAACAATACTCCTTTTTCTGGGTGTAACACAGCTCATTTGTCCATTTACTTCTTGACAGACAACTTCCCAGTTGCTTCTCAATTTTGGCAGACACAAATAAAATTGCTATAAATATCCAGACTTTTGTGTGGATGTAAGTTCTTTTCCTCTATTGGATAAATACCAAATAGTACAATTTCTGGATTGGATAGTAAGAGCACGTTTAGTTTTGTAAGATTTTTTCAAATTGTTTTTAAAAGTCACTGTGTCATTGTTACAGCACTCAATGTAAACTTGTTATTGTGCATCCTCACCAGCATTTGATTTTCTTAGCATTGACTTTTGATGAACTTTGATCATTTTAATGGGTGTTTCCTGGTGTCTCATTGCTCGCTAACTTTTCAGTTTGCTGATGACCTATAAGATTTTTAAATTATTATAAATATAGATTCCTTGATATGCAAAGATAACTTCTAATGCATATGTTTACTTGGAGTTAAAAGCAAACTCAGGGTTTTTTACAAAATAATCTATAATCTTATCTAACAACATGAGGAGAAAATGAAAACTTGGGTATCTGCATAAATTTATAGGACCAGGAAGAATCTGTGTAAAAAGTATAATTCATTCTTTTAACTACTTAAAATTTCTATGACATGTTAATTGCATGTGTTTTTGAAATATGCCTTAAATTATAAGGAAATATTTAAATATGTATCATGACTATTTTCTAACGTACCTACATGCAAAATAATGCATATTTTAAACCATTATAATTAAATTCATTTTAACCACCCCACTCATCAAACTTATTGAAAATATCATAAGTTCCTCAAGATCCTTTTCCTCATGGGATTAGGTAACAGTCTAGGCCTGTGGTGGTCTTGACAATGTCTGTTAGGCTATCATTATCATGTTGTTGCTGCTGCTTCTGGCATAAACACAACCGTTCATCCTGAACACAGGCTATCACTCTGGTACTGCCCAGTCTGGTTTAGCTTGGTAGATGACCTTCAAGAAGGAATGCTTCAATGAAAGGTAAAGAAACTGCTTAATGGAAGGAACTGGGATGAGCTGTGATAACTGTACTACTGATGCCCAGTGGTTCATTGAAAGGAACAGTTAATGCTTAATTTTTGACCAATTTTGCACGTTTATATATGGTAATCTGAACAACTGATTTGAAGACAGCTATATACCCTATAACAACTATTGGTGAATTCCTACCATTTTGTCTCGTGAAGCTCTGTGTCATTTCTAATGTTTTTTTTGTTTTCACTTGCTGTTCTCTTTAGCGGTTTGATCAGCCTTGCATTCTTCCATGTGATAATCTGAGCAACTTCACGGAAGATGACATGTTACATAGCATCCACTGTTAATTCCTATCATTTTGTTCTGAAGCCCTGTATCATTTTATTGTTTTTGCTTGGTTTTATTCTTGTCTATGTTGTTGATATTTTGCTATTGTGCTTTTTTATTCCCTTCAAAATAAATTTAAAGAAAGGAAGATACCCTTCAGACGCCTTTTCCGCATTTCTCCAGGCGACGTCTTCCTTTGCCAGCCCCACAGACTCCCCTGGTTCTTCAGACATTGCATCACTCTTCCAGTGGCTCATGCAGTTAACACGATTAGTAGATATTTATACAAACAAATCTCTTTTTAAACTTGATGTTGGATTGCTTTTATCATTTTTATTTTTTTATAACAATACTAAATATCTCTTATGGTTTTATTGTATAGCAATTTAATTAGATTTATAAGGCTATGTTAAATTATGTCAGAGTGGAAGTTTATGCATTTTGACGAATAGATTGAATATCTCTTATTATAACATTCCTGATGAATAATCGCCAGATTCTGTTAGGCAGAAAATTCTTATGTTACCAACCTATGGTGAAACAATTTCATATTCTTATTTAATTACCTGAATATGTATCTTTGGATTTCCTATTTTGATTATTACTTTCTTATTTTCATCTTTGTTTTTGCCAAGGATTCTCTGAGATTCTTCTATAATTTTCTTCCTTTATGTATTATCTCTTTCTAATTTTAGATACTCAGCAACTTTAATTACCTGAAGAAAAGTGACTCTGAAATCTATACCAATAATTCTGATCCTGTTTTTAATATGTAGGAATATAATTTCAACTGCTCATACTAGTCAAATGTTGAATTTATTAGTACCAATACAGGTATTTTCCTCAGCATCTGAAGTTTAATGTAACCCAAAATGAAACCACCACATAAACACACACATACACACACAGCCTTCTTCTTTCTCTCTACCTCTAACTGAAATATTCAAGCATTTGCTGTGAGCCACATACTTATTTGGGTAAAGAAAAATATACCATGGACTAAAACTAGTGATAAAATAGTAAGTCCCTTTATAAAGTTTAAATTCTAGGAGGCAAAATTAGAAAAACAAAAAATCCAATGAGTATATAGAATGTTAAATAAGAATACGTACCTTGGAGAAAAGAAATAAAAAGGAGATATTGTAGACAAATGATAGTGAGTTTATCTTATTAGATGTTCAGCTACAGGAAAGATATGAAATGTGAGAGAGAAGAAAACCATGGCATAGCTGTCTATTCATAAACGAGCAACTAAAACTGTCTGTAACTTTTCGTTCCCTATAGAAATACATCTAAGTGACAATTTCAATAAAATGATCTACTGAAATATTAACTCTAACATATATGCCTAGTGGGCCAACATAAAAAAGTGAAAGGGATTTTGTTTTGTTTCAATCCTCAGGAAGGCAAATAAATCTTTAACGTTTAAGGCAATAGCTTGTTCAAAGGTAATTGCAATGTGCGATGGAAAACTATAGCGAAGAACTCTTCAGACTCTTTTAAATCCACTTATTCATCTGGCCCTTGGAACGGATCATTTATCTATGCACAGTTTTTAAAATCATGCTTTGGTCTTTTGGAAAATATGTTTATTGTGTGACTCAGCTTTTCCAAGCACATTTCATTGTACAATATCAAACAATCACATCTGCTAGTAATGTCATTGAGCTCATCAAAAGATCTCTAAGTATTGGAATATCATCAAATCCATTGTGTAATGAAAATTTTTCCAAAATACTGTTCCTTTGAATGATCATAATGTAGTATTGGCAACAAATACTGACAGTTGTTTTCCCTTGCCATGGTAAGCTTAGCTTCTTCATGTTGAAGCAAATGGTCTGCCAAATGCCAGGTATAATCACCAGAGTGTGCCAGTAGGTTTTACAAGTAAATATGATGTTTCATTACCAACCACCAGAGCAAAAACGTCACAGCTGGTTCAGCTTGCAATTCAATCACACTGGCACCATTCCTTGAGAGAATCATCATGCCATAAAACACAGCTCAGTATTTCATACAGACTTCCCAATTGGGCTTGCAGAATATTAAACATGCATTTAAATAAAGATCAAGATTTAATAAAATTCGTATTTTTTACTGTTTTATTAAGGATCAAAGACCATTGTATAAAAGTGGTGCTGTTTTTGCTGCAAGACACTTCATTGCTTAATCAAGGATCAAAAATATTCTTAAATAAAAGTAGTACTCTTTTAGGAGAAATACAACAGTAAAGGCCATCAACACAATCGGATGCTGAAGCAACAAACGTTTTACTCTCCACTGATTTTTCAGTATTAAGATAAGTGTCAAAACAGTGCAAAAGGCCAGCTCTACTTATAAGCGACTATAAAACATGGTTTTATCCCACAAAAGAATATGTCTAAAGAATGATTGCTGTAATGTCATCCTCTTGCTCAAAATATTCCAATGGGCTATTATTGCTACCCAGGCTTCGTAGGACAGGCAGCACTCACACCCTTAAACCTAGTGGCCTTGACCCTAGAATTGCACCATAAATCCATTCTAGTGTCACACATTCTAGGTTTAGCCACCTCTGAAAAAACCCCGTGTATGACTGCATGAGGCTTTAGAGGGGACATCTAGACACAGGCCATAACAATTGCCCACTAGAATTTTTTTTTTTAAAT
>PVLD010014375.1:0-52625 GCA_004027595.1 Dinomys branickii | reverse complement strand
GGACTTTCCCACGTCTCGCCCCGGCAGCCTGGTCCGCCCTACCACATCTCCCCTGGCATCTCAGAGAAATACGCCCAGTTTAAACTTCCCAGCCGAGGTTCCGGCATTCACGCTCACCAAGTCTGTCTCGAGCTGGTGGTGTTTATTAAGGAGGTTCGCTCCCTTGCTGCTCACCCGGTCGCCATCTTCCCCGGATCTCAATCACACAGCTTTAAATAGTCTTCTTCTGAGTGCCTAAAATCTTAGGATTTCTCACGCGTTAGAGTTTTTCATTTTTCATCCTTGTCCTGACTTCCATTGCCAGTTGTAATCAAAACATGCCTTTGCTCTCTGCTAGCAAATAACCAAATGAATAAACACAAATGTATTCTCGGCGCCCTGGAGCTCAGAGGCCTCTCTCCAGCTAGCAAGACCCAGACAAGAGTCAAGCTGGAGGCAAGCTGAATTCTTTCAGAGCAAGTCACTTTTGTTCTATTTGCATAATTTGATTCTAATGTTTTGTTCTTGTCAAGTTCTTCCCTGCTTGTAGACATTTGAGCAATGGGTGACAGCCATATTGTTTTATTGTTGGTCATTAACCAGGGGTGAATCACCTTTTTAATGGGCTGTGTGTGGCTTATTAAGCATTCCATTCGTGAGGACTAGCCAGGAGCCCTGATTGTGAACAAACATCTCCAGGTCTCTGTGCTGGCTGGTGGCCAGGTCAAGGCAGAGCTCTGATTGGTTAATGGTTTCATGGCTATGTGGCCTCAGGTCCAGGCGATGGTTCCCATTTGCAGGACAATGGGCTGTAATAACTTCGCTGATCATGAAAGAATGACATACTCTTTGAAAGTTTATATAACACAGAATCATTTCCAATTCTCCCAAAGTAAATATCAAGCAAAACCCAGAACTGGATCATGTCCAGTTCTGCAGATGAAGTACCCCCAAACTCATTTCCCCTGAAGAAAGACTGAAAAGATATCCACATTTGTATTTGGCTAATTTAAACAAATCTCATTTATGTGACAGATGCAGGATAATGCACAGTGACGTATGAAAGGGAGTTTATGATGGCCCAGCAGGAGGTTAGCACTTACAAAAGCTTTTTCTATATGAGGTCTTTATGCATTTAAAACCTTATTCAGTTCAGGGAAAATACACAGTGTTTGTTCCTTACCACTCTCTCCTTAGTTCAGTGCAGATATTACTAATACAATTTGATGGCTTTCCTCTGAGATGGCCACACATCCAAGGGGACTTGCAAGAAGGATCTGATTGCCCTCCCTGCCCAGTGGCATTACCAATTTCTCTTTATGGTACCCTGCAACTCTTGAGAAGAAAAGAGACCTGCTAACCCCGCAAAGATAATGAGTAAAATAGAATCTAGTTCTGTGAAATCCATGCACTAATGTAATAAGACGTTAATTTGGCTTTCTTTGTGTTCTTAGAGGTTTCACTGAGTCTCCAGAACAGGGACTATGATTGATACCTATCCACCCTTTCTGAAAAAGATATAAATATTAGGCATATCCTTAGGGAGGTACCCACAGGGAAGAAAATGGTCCCTCCTCCTATTCCTTGCTTGCAATTTAAGTAAAATAAAATAGGATCAGAAATTTGAGAAGATAGGATTAAATGAAGGGTGTCCTGAGAGTAAAGAGTGCTCTGCTCTCTGTCACCAGTGCAACACATATAACAGAGATGCAAGAACAAACATGTGGGAGTATGAAGTATGTACTGCCTGCCAGAAAGGCTGTGAAAGCCAGAGGTTGGCCGGAACTGCCCATGAGGGTGGTACTAGGAGAGAGGGCAGTAGCAACAGTAAGTAATGGTGCTTATGTCTTTCAGGCAGCAGAAGAGTGAGCACATTTTTCTATGGGCTGAGTAGATCCAGTGGAAGGTAGCCAGGCTCAGCCCTAGCCCAGAGAACTGCTGCCTGTTTCTTTTATCCAAAGGTCTGTTCCAACAGCACATTATCAGAAAACTCTCCTTGACCACCTAGGCTGTTAGCGCACCCTCCAAATCACGCTTCTTTATACTACCTGGGTTGTTTCCTCCATAGCCCTTACAGTGTAAACTAATTTTGTTGTCTGCTTTTTTTATTGTCTGGCAACTGCCCCAAGTTTTAAAAAGAGATAAAGTTGGAACAGAAAAGCTTGGGAAAGGCATCTAGAGAGGCCACTCCTTGAACAGTAAAAGTATGTTATTAAATATAAGTTCCATGGGAGCAGGGACCTTATTCATCTTATTCACCACTATTCCCAGTGCTTAGAATTATAGACTAAGTGAATGTCTGCTAAGCTTCAGAAGATACATAGGCATCTACTGGTTCCAAGGATGGCAGTCTCTCAAGCCCATGGCCTGCTTGTCAACATCTATGTTAAAATGGGTAGTGGGAAAAGCTGATAGGAACTATAAACCAGAATAAAATGTCATCCTCTCTGGGTTTCTATTACTTTGTGCTTTGCTGTCCAGATAGCTGGGAAAAAACTCTTCAGGCAAGTTCCCTCTCTCAGTCCAGTTTCCTAATCTGAAGTCTGTTGGGCCCTACACACTCAGGATGCTGTGTTGGTTTCGGTCTGTTGTGTTGGCAGTGAGGAGCGCTTGTCAGCTCTGATATACTTCCAGCCTTCAGTGGAAGTTGAGTCCTTGCTCAGGTGTTTGGAGAAAATCTGGAAAGGTGAAAATATATAAAGAGCATTTACTAGTATCATTTATAGTTTTGTGCATATCCTTGTATGTGACTGTGACTGCTTACCTCAATCACATGTGTGTCCTCAGAGAGGAGGACTTCAAACAAGCAGATCTGGGGGAAAGAGCAAGGGTAAACCATGGTATTTCATTTTATACTTTAAATTTTTATTTTAAAGAGAAAAGAACAGAAACAAATTAACAAACACAAAGACATAGAATGACACAAAAATAATAAAAACAGTACACAATTTCAAATAAGGTGATAGGAAATTAGCAATGGTTGTTATATTACATATTAGTATCTTCAAATTGGTTACTCAGATAAACAAATACAGGCATGTAAGATTGATCACACAATTAAACATTAATGGTTCCTTTCAGTAAATTGATAGAAGTTAGTAGTACAATTATCTTAGCTACCTTAAATCGTGGTGTTTTAAAATTCATTGATTTCTGCTTTTGACTAGAATCACCAATGAAATCTCAACAGCACTACTCATACAGGGGTGTGGGAAATTATAGCCTTTCCTCTCTGTGAGATTTTTTTTTGAATGATAAAGTAAAAATTCCCTACACCAGAATAGGGTTCAGTTTACAAACCTGTCATTTGATTGGGAAAAATGATAAGTCACCAGGTAAACTTTAAAGTGCTAAAGTCAGAGGCAAAGCGTCTTCTGAGTGTTCAGCAAATAAATAAATGCTGGATTGAGCGCAGTGTGGAGACAGAGCCACTACTGCATACTCCACTTAGAGCTCAGATTGTATATCAAGCTGAACCTGAAGGATGGGTAATGTAAACAAAATCATGTGAGCATGTTTTGAGAATTAAAAGATCCAAAAGGTGCAATCAGGTCAATATCTGAAATTTAATAATAACCAAATTCTGTACCTTAGCTGGATACAAAGTGAACATTCAAAAATTAATAGCATTCCCGAGCACAAACACAAACACACTGAGAGAGAAGTTAGGGAAAACAACACCTTTCACAATAACATCCAACAAAAAATAATGAAATACTTAGGAATTAATCTAACAAAGGCAGTAAAAGATCGGCACATTGAAAATTACAGTACTCTGAAAAAGGAGAACAAAGAGGATATCAGAAAATGGAAAGACATGTCTTGCTCATGAATACAAAGCACCAACATAGTGAAAATGGTCCTACTCCCAAAATTATACAGATTTAATTCAATCTCAATCACAATTCCATAAGTATATCTCCTCACAGAACTAGAAAAAAAATTCCTAAAATTCATTTGGAACCAGAAGAGACCTAGAATAGCAGAAACAATTCTGGGCCACAAAAGCAAGGCAGAGAGCATCACAATCCCTGACCTGAAATTATACTACAAAGCTACTGTGATAAAATCAGCATGGTACTGGCAAAAAATAAAAACAGACCTGAGGATCAGTGGAAGAGATTAGAAGATGCAGACACAACTCAAACACACTCATCCATCTTATCTTTGACAAAGGAGCCAAAAATGTTCACTGGAAGAAAGAGCCTCTTTACTCATTGGTGCTGGAAAAACTGGCTCTCCACATGCCAAAGACAAAAACTAAACCCATGTGTATCACCATACAATAAACTAAAACCGAAATGGATGAAAGATCTATGTACTAAAACAGAAACACTAAATCTGCTGGAAGAGAACATAGGTAGAAATCTTGAAGACATAGGTGTATGCAGGGACTTCATGAACAAAACCCAGATCACATGGGAAATACTACAAAGAATCAACAGCTGGGATCTCATCTTACTAAAAAGCTATTGCACAGCAAAATAAATCACCAGTAGAATGAAAAGACAAAGCACAGAGTGGGAAAAAATTTTAGCCTGCTGTCCCTCAGACAAATGACCTATATCCAGAATATATAGAGAATTGAAAAAAAAGACCTTGCCCTAATTCAAAGACCCAATCCCAAAATGGGCCTCTGAGATGAATACATGATTCTTAGATGAAGAAATACAAATGGCAAATAAATATATGAAAAAATGTTCAACGTCATGGGTCATTCAAGAGATGCAAAAGAAAACAGTGCTGAGATTCCATCTCACTCCGGAAAGAACGGCTATTAACAAGAAGTCAACCAGTATCAAATGCTGGAGGAGTTGGGGGGAAACTCCTCTACTGTTGGTGGGAGTGTAGACTGGGGCAACCACAGTGGAAATCAATGTGGAAATTCCTCAAAAGCGAGGATTAGAGGTCCCATTCGACCCATCTATTCCCCTTCTGGGTATCTATCTAGGAGAATTAAAAATATTGTGCTACAATGATATAGGCATGCCCATGTTTATAGTAGCACAATTTGCAATAGCTAAGTCTTGGAAACAATCTAAACGTTCATCTACTGAGGAATGGATAAAAAAGGTGTGGTCTTTTTTATACAATGGGGTACAACTTTGCCATAAAGAAGGGTAAACGTGAGACATTTATAAGTAATTGCATACCACTTGAGACCATACTCATAAGTGAAATAAATCACTCATGTATCTAAACATCATGTTTTCTTCCTTGTGTAAGAAACTAAAAGAGTAAAAAGGACCAAGATATACAACAGGTGTTGTGAAATGGGAAAAATAAAACAAAATTTCAGAACAGTTTCAGAGAAACTGTTTTCTGTGTAAGCACTTGACTTCAGAAAATTTGTTTTATAGCAAAAAGAGACTAAGAAAGTTAGAATTTAAATTGGGTATTGCTTACTTCTCCCCTGTGTCTTAGTTACCCTTGTTTTTGGAGTAAATTCTTTGCAAATGCTATGGCATCTAATTGAAGGCCTGTTTTAAATGAAGTCTAATTTAGTTTAATTTTTTAAATAATTATTTTGGACCACTTGGAATATCCAATAGTTACAACAAAAGGCCAAAATTAGAAAATAGGGAAATAAAGCATCTTGGATTTAGCCCAGTCAGAAAAATTAAAGAGCAATAATCACAATAATAATGTCTTTAGTAGTATAATTTTTTGCTTACAAAGTACTTTCACTGATATACATATCATTGAATTCTTATAAAAATAAGCATCGATTCTTTGAAGTTTGAAAGCAATGAACTCCAGGCAATTAAAAAAACACTTGACACTATGAGGAATAAATGTGCTGATTCCCATAGCCAGAAGGATGGTAGGAACCAGAAGTGAAACAATGTAGGAAAATCAGACAGCAAACAGACTTCAACTTTGGGCCAACTCTAGCCTGCCCACAGTGGGGGCCTGAAGTGCTTCACCGAGGAAATCTCAGGCTGTGCTTGGTCTCTATGGGTGGTGATGAATTGGCCCTGTCTGTCATGGTCAAGGGAGGGCTGTGATAGCACACAGGCTATGAAGGTGGTAGCTCTGGGTTGAGGAATGTGTGAGGCACATAGCACAAGGAGGTGTGATAGTTTGGAGCATCCTTCATCTTTTTTAGTTGGTGGCAGGAACTCAATCGTCCACATCCTTATGAATTCTCATGTTTCCCCTAGAAGAAATAATGCATTTTAAATTTATTTAAGAAAGATATTGCCTTCAACTTACTTTCTGGTATGGAAAAAAAAAGAGCAGATAGACACTTGCTAAGGTGTTAATTGGTGATAACTGGATTAATGTGACAGCTTAACCTTCTTCTCATCTCTGTCGCTAACTAGCTGTGTGACCTTGAGGAAATCTCTCAATTCTCCTGGACTTCCATTTCCTTGTCTTCAAAATAGGGATACCACCCAAGTGATTTCTCTAAGACTTAAAGGAGATAGTAGCAAAGCCATAACTTGAAATAAAACATTGTATAGATAGAAGTCATTATGATTTCCCTAAAATGAAGAAATTGGCCAGAGTAATGTTTCTTAAAATGTGTTCTTTAGAGGAACTAATGTTCCAAGGAATGCAGTAGATCTGACACTACAGCCATAAAACAAACAAAAGTATTTTCTGGCCAAATAAACTTCTAAAACACATGGTTAAAAAGGTTAAATTAGTGGTTTTATTATGGAAATGACTAGTCTTTACTAATAATTTGCTACTACTTTTTAATATGCATTGTGAATCATTAAATTTGAGAATACTACAAAGTGGTTCACACAATTTTACATTAAACTATAGGAGGCTGAGGCAGGAGGACAGCAGTTTCAAGCCTACCTTTGACAACTTAGATTAGGGGTGTTGCCCAGTGCAAAGGACCTGGTTCAATTTCACTATAATGAAACAAACAAACAAAAAAAACCCAAACAAAAACATTCTTCTTTTCTCAAAATATATGCTTTTCAGAATACAATTCTTTGAAGATCAATCAATAATCTTCTGTCCAACTTCCCATCTGACCCCAATGCCCTCTGATTCATTCCATTCATTCAACAAATATTTATAGATCTCCTATTATATGTCAGGCACTGTTCACTGTAAAATACATTAGTGTACAAGGTAGAGGAAAAATTTCTCACTGTCGTGAAGCTTCCATTCCAACAGGATTTGATATTGCTTACTCAAAGGATGCTTATGTTCAGAAAAAGGACTGCTATCCCCTTAAGTTAAAGAAATAAGTTGATTTTTTTGGCTGAAATAATAAACAGCAGAAGGGTAGTTTGTGAGTAAGTAGAGAAGAGTACTCTTAACTCTGCCTTTCTATCACTCAGCCTCTAAACTGAGGCTGAATGATGAACCCAGATCTGAAGAAGTAGATGGTGACTGAATCAAGGAAGGACAAGATCATATTCGTTCATTCATTCATTCATTCATTCATACATTCATTCATTCACTCATTCATCTGATAGTTGCGCCACATACAGCTATTGTATTCCAATGTACTCCCAGGCTGACCGCTAGATGGGCAGGCACATAAGGATGTGCATGGTCACAGCTCAGTGGGTCACAGATGCCATGACGGGGAGTGGAAGATGATGTGGGAGCCTACCGCAGGCTGACAGTCCACGACATCAGCAAAGGCATCTTGGTGGAAGTAACATTTAAACTGAATTATCCAGACACAGCTAGAAGTTTATCCAGGAAACTGGCATAAGTGGGGAAAACAGTGAGTAGGAAAACTGGGCCAAGCAGTGGAAATGCTGGACACTGTTACAGGTGCCTGCCAGGACTCTCCTTACACCTGTACAACCAGAGAGGAATTGATAGGAAAATATATATTTATACATTAGAGTTCTGTATATGATTTTCTTTAGAAAAAGAAAAGGTTTCATTGTTGAAACGAAACTTGGAAACCAGTGATGGTTTCCCAAAAGCAGTTTTGAAGGCACAGACATTTTTATAATTTGAATTTATCCTGTTTTCTAAAACTATTTGCCTTTTTATAGGGACTTTTCACAGGTTGAGAAACTTTTTCAAATCCAGGGTACATGTTGCTATTTATAGATGTATTCACCAAAATAATTTTGGTAATAAATGACAGAAAAGCCAACTCAAGA
The DNA here is from genome assembly GCA_004027595.1 of Dinomys branickii. NCBI lineage: Eukaryota > Metazoa > Chordata > Mammalia > Rodentia > Dinomyidae > Dinomys > Dinomys branickii. The sequence goes on along the minus strand of PVLD010014375.1, from coordinate 44,553 downwards.
TGACTTCAGCAAAACAGGGGAATTGCCTTACATAACAGAAAGCTCCAGAGAAATTTTGATCCTGAGGCTTCAGACCTGGACTCTTTCCATCACATAGTTCCTTGGGTGTTCAGTAATTCGCCATTCCCATACAAAATAAACCTCCACACCTACATTTTTCATGTCGGTGTCTAGTGAAAAAGACGGTTGCCTTCCTGAAGCTAGGCACAGTCTCCCCACATTCACTCTGAACCATCTTATGTCACGTGAACCAATCACTGTGACAGGGGGGGATGAGATTTCAATGACGGAACAGACCTGAGTCACATGATCCAGTTCTGCAGCAGGAAGTGGAGACTGAGCCAAAGGACTGAGTGTTGATTCCAGAAGAAACTGGGGCTTTGAGCTGAAGGATGGGGGAGGGGAATAAAGCAGTGGGGTCTGGGAAAGCAGAATGGGAAAGGAAGGGATATGGAAGAAAGGAAAAGGGCTATCAAGGGAGGAAGGAAAAAATACTAAAGAAGGGAAGAAAGAACACAGTATTTTCCTTTAACAAATGTAGTACATGAATCTGTGCCATGGAGCACGTTTGGTTATTAAGATTGAAGACGAAACATGGACAAAAAGAGGAAGAACTGTGAATCTAGCACTGACTAGATCCGGCTGCTTCTTTGAGGCTGCCATCTATCAGTCACCTACCCATCAACTCTCGAGACAGAAGATGCCTGGATTTGGGATGTTGTCAGCTCTGTGTGATCGTTGACTGCTTGAATCTCGTTCAGCCACATAAAAACCATACAATCAATTTATGTTCTTGAGTATCTCCTGGCAACGGGAAACTCATTTTTCCTAAAAGCTACTCCTTTTATTGTGGACTGTTCCCCATTATTATCTTATCAATCCTGATCGACCTGAAGTTCTCTTTGTAACTGTTGGCTGGAATCCTCTGTTGTCCATACATGAGAGTTTAATTTAGTGGTAATGAACTGGTGGACCATGGCCAAATCTTGACCTGGACAAGATCATTTCCCAGACAATGCTTTAAATGCAGTTGAATGTGGATGCTTCAGGTGGGCAGGCACGTTCCCTTTCTTGTGGCCCCCAAATTCCACATTATCTACTGGGACCTTCATATATTTGTGTTCTGAATGCATGAACTGAGGAAGAATTTGACTGTGTGGTCCTGATCTAATTCTTTCATGCAGTAGTCCATCAAGTACTTGGAGATACACTTATGGTGAGGTGCTTCTGATGAAGAGAGATAGGAAAGAAATAAAGTAAAAGAATGGAACTTGAACTTATACAGTCCAGTAAATTAATCTCCTTCAAGGCATCATCTTGGGGGTAATGTATATTCTATCCAGTGATACTACTTTTGCTCAGAAAGATTTTCAAAGTCCTTTTGGAATTGTGTCTAGTCCCTGAGGCATATTCTTTGAATATCCTCAGTGGAAGCAAATTCCCACTCTCTGAGAGTGGTTCTGCTCTTTGGAAGAAACCAGAAGTCAGTGAGAGCTGAATGTGAGCAGGATAGCTGAAGTATTTGCCTCATCTTTTTTCTCTGTGCTTAAAGCAAAGTGCCAGGCCAGGGATATAGCTCAGTGGCACCGTACCTGCCTGTCAAGTGCAAGGTCCTGAGTTGGATTCCTGGTACCAAAAATAAAGCAAAGCACAATGATGAAATCGTAAGTCTGAGATCCTTGGAGCTTCCTTTTAAATTTTTTGTTTTATTTATCGTTGTGGTTTTCATGTTAGTGTCTCCCCAAGGCTGATGTATTGAGAGCTTCTCAGCCTATGATGCCCATGGGAGGTGGTACAACCCTTAGGAGGTAGGAGCTAGTAGAAGGAAGGTAGGTCACCAGAGGTGGGTTCTGGAAGGGGATATTGGGACCCCTGTTGCCATAAAGTGAGCAGCTTTGCTTCACCAAGCCCTCTCTGCCATGATATTCTGCCACTGTACAGGCCCAAAGCACTGGGGCCAACCTGCTAGGGATTGAAGCCAAAGGCCAAAATAAATCTTTCTTCCTTATAAATTGTTTATCTCAAGTATTTTGTCACAGTATTTATTACTTTTTAATTTCATTAACATAGTAATTAACCATTCACATTTTAAACTTCAAAAGGCATAAAAGGACATATGATTAAAAGACCTTTCCCCTTCCACCCCACAGGCACTCAGTCTCTGTTCCAGGTTTTGCAGGTAATCTTCCCAGGAGAGTCTGTGTATTGCCCTCTAGCGACTTCAAAAAGATCCAGAGGGACATCTATAAATAAGTGAAGCACTGTTTGAGCATTGGCCCAAGATCGCTACATTGTGTACTACACTGTATCCGTACACATGCACTACACTGCATATGCCAAAGGCAGGCACCTTGAGAATTTCTCTGTAAGGAGAGGTAAACTCCTGGGTGTGGCACCCGAGCTGTTCAAAAAGTCAGGTAAGATCAGGTAAGTTACCTTTGCTCTTTGAGCCTTGGTTTTGCCATCTATAAAATGGGGATAATGTCAACAGCTCTCTTCTCAGATTATTGTGAGAATTAAGTGAGATGTAGGAAAATGTCCAAAGGAGATGTGATGGTTAATTTCATACGTCAGTATGGCTGGGCCACAGTTTCCAGTTGCTTGGTCAAACACTGGACTAGATGATCCTGTGAAGGTCTTCTGTCACTGTGGTTAACCTTTAAAATCAGCCCACTTTAAGTAAAACATACTATTCGCTATAGTGTGGCTGGACCTCATCCAATAAAGCCTTGGAGCAAAACTCTAGTTTTCCAAAGCAGAAGGAATTCTGCTTGAAGACTGCCAGGTAGGAGACTGCAAGGCAGTTTGCAACCTGCTCACCTGCCACGCGGAGTTCAAACTCAGAACTAACACCAGATCTCACTTGAGTCTGGACCGGCCACTATCCATGATCAAGTGAGCCAATTCCTTAAAATAACTGCTGTCTCTCGCCCTCTCCCTTCTTCATATGTATATTATTGGTCCCTTTTCTCAGGCAAATCCTGACTGATAAAGAAGATGAACACTGCATTCTAGGGGCAGGGATTATTTGAATAAACGTACGTTTTAGTCCTGGCTCTTTCACTTACCACTGAACAGTCATAGACAAGAATCTCAGCAACACAAATCCTTGGATACCTTCATCTGCCCACAGCCTGTCCAGGTTATCGGGAAGACAGGCCCTGTGAAAATGATTTGTCAAGCACTGTGTGTATGCAAGTTACCATTACTGTCTCTTTCTGCATGCGTGCGTATCTTTAACATCTTCTGTCCTCTTCCCTAGAGTTAATTCTTGGCTTTCTCTCTATCTCTGCATCTGTGTCTCTGTGTCAGTCTGTCTGTCTCCGTCTGTCTCTCACCTTTGGTTGGGAACAGGAAGCCAATGTTGCAGCACTTGGGAGTCAAGAAGACTCTGCAGGGCCCCTCGCCAGGCCTCCATGGGTTATGCATAGGGAATGGGTGGGTGGTAGAAAGAAGGGCGAGGGTGGGAGAGAAAAGGTGGGAGGAGGAGGCTGTGGAGGTAGAAACAGGAGGCAGGATAGAAATCAAGAGGCCCATGTGCTAGAAAGTCCCCAGGGGTCCAGGACTGATTTGCTGGAATAAGTCGGCTCGGCTCTGCAGATTGCGGGCTGATTGCAGCCGCTTAGCTGGGATGTGAAAGGGTCCTCATCAGAGTGCATGAATCCAGCGCTAAGTATTCCGCTATTTCTCTCATCCCAGGGATGGAGCCAATCAAACTGGGGAGGGGCAGGGAGAAGCGCTCTGAATAGCCTGCCTCCTCTGCCATCACAGTGTCAAAACACCATTCAGTCCATTTCCACTCATCCCTTTCTCTGTCACAGATCCAAGGTGCTCAAGAGGAATAAAACTCCTGCAGTGTCTGAGCTGCCTCTGTGTTGCTATCCAGCCCACTCTGGCACTCTATTTCACCACTCAGACCTTATCTCCCATAACACTTACCCCAAGCTAAAAGTATTTTATAAATAATTATTTCCCAAAACAACTCTGTCCACTAGAATGCACAGCCAGGTCTGGAAGTGTATCTTTCTTGCTCGCTCCAGGATTGCTTGTTCCCAGCAGAGTGGTATGTAACTGTCCAGTCAAGGATGGGATAGCAAATACCACTGACCCCAAACTCTGTATGTCTGACAAGCCCTAGAGACGTACAGGCAGTTCCCCTCTGTGAAGGAGGTATGACCGTGCTTATTTCACTGATGAGAAAACCAAAGCGCAGACAGGTTAAGTAACATGTCTCCGGTTGCACAGTTAGGAGTCGGATTCTAATGTAGGTTTGACTGACTGCAAAATGTGTGCTCTTAATCACCGGATGGAATAAAATATGCCTTCTCATCATTTGATTGGTATTTACTGCCAGGAACTTTTAGGAGAAAAGAAAATTGAGGCAGTGCCCTGACTTTGTGGAACAGAGTACTGAAGTCCATGAGCAATTCCTGAAGTGGGGAGTACAGTGTCTAGCTCCCATGTGACATCTTACACTGCAGTGTATGAATCTCCTTAACATAGTGTAATAGAGGCAAAGGGAAAAAAAAGAGAAAGAGGGAAAATAGGAGACAGAAAGGTCTGACCTCTTTTCCACCCCTAGGTTTTACCTCCTCTAGCTGCGCTTGTGTTTTCTTTGCCACGGGAACACGTTATCTGTAGGCTTGTTTGGAGGGCAGAGTGTAGTCACGAGGAGGAAACGGCCTGAACAAGACTGACAAGCATAGGTTGCGGTATTGCTTTTTAAGCGACTTGGTGATGCTTAGGGGGCTTTGGGTCACCTCATACTCCTGAGAGACCTGAACACTTCTGTGAAACGTGCTGTTCTTATTTCCTAAAGGCCTTTTGGAGAAAGCTGGAAGTGGGAGGAGGCGCAGGCCACCGGGCTGGATTTGGGGGGTTGGAGCCTTGTTGCCACTAAGCTTTTGCAATCCACTGGTCATGGGATAATCACCTTGCATTTACTCTTTGCAGCTGAATCCTGGAGGAAGAGCACTGTGTTGGCTAAGAAGGGAGCTAGCCAGTCCCAATGTTGCCATTTACCCTGTAATCTTAGGTGGGTTCCTTAACCTCTTGGAGCCTTGGTTGCTTACATAAATATTCTCTATCTGAGGGGCTTGGTATGAGAATTAAGTGAGATGGTTTGTAAAAGAAAAGGATTTGGCTGTGGGCCTCATTGCTGCTGTTAGGAATCTCTCATTAGACAGGAGAAAAGTCTTCCTGCAGTGTGTTGAGAGATGGATTTTGAGACTGTCAAACTGGGCACTGCTCCTCTTGCCCACACGGAAATGTATTCCTTGTCCTCTCTGAGGAGTAGCTGAGACTGTGGTTTCCCATGGTTCTAGCTATCCTTTATTGGGCACCAACTGTGTTCCAGGAGCTTTATACAACCCCAGTGTATTCTATTTTGCATAACTACCACACAGTGTTTGAATCCGGGTCATTTAGAATGAACAGAGGGTTGGGAATATAGCTCAGCAGAATAGCACCTACATGGCAAGCACAAGGTCCTGAGTTCAATTCCCAGTACCATACACAAAAAAATTAGAATGAACAGAAATTTATTCGGCACACAGTTCTAGAGGCTGGGACATCCAAAGACATGATGGTGCGAGGTGGCCATGAGATGGCACTTAGAGTGCATGAGGTAAGAATTCAAATTCAGACTCAAGCCCCTTTATAATCAGCGTTAATCCACTCATGAGACTGGAGCTCCCAATACCTAAATACCTCTCCTTAAGCCCCACCTCCAACACTCTTGCACTAGGATCACATTTCTAGTGTATGGCTTTTGGAGGACACATACAAACTATAGCACACCCATAAGGGAGCCACTATTTTTGCTCCTGTTTTGCTAATGATGAGATTGCAGCCTAGTGTGTTTAACTTACTTGTTTAAAGTCAAACAGCAGTGATGTAGGAGAGTTAGGATTCAAAGCCAAGAGGCCTCAGCATCCTCCTGCTTACCACTTACTCAAACTATCTAGTGAAAATGCTAACTTGATGATGACATATGCTTGGTAGACAGGGAAAACTGTCAACTTTATAAATGAGGGGCTGTGAGATACTGTGGAGGAGGGAGAGCTGGTTTCTTAGATCTAGCTGTCCAGCCAGTCACCCAAGGAGCACTCATGCAACAGAGACACCCGGTCTGCACCCCTCAGTTGAATGCCTTTGAACTAGGACAGAGACAGAGCTTTCCAGGTGAATCTGATAGGCTTTTAGAATCACTGGGCAAAAGAATAACGTCGGGAGGGATTTAGCAAACTTCTTGTATTTAGTAACTTGCATTCTTTGCTTGGAAGGGGCTGATTCACATTCCAGGTGGTGTACCTTTATCTCGGTATGCCCATTTGCAGCATGTGGGCACTGGTGCTTGACATTACTGCAGAGTGTTGGATGGAAAAAAACGCTTGTAATGTGCTACTTAAATGGGAAGCATTGGGATGAAGTGTCCCTGGGGCTAGATGTGGCCCCATTTCCGTCTTGGTGTGGGGGTGCTCTGGGCCACATCCTAAGCAACTCAGAATCATCAGGAATCTCTGAGCAGCAGGGAGCTTGGTCCGTGGGGCCCGGGTATGAGGTGCCTACTCACACTGCTGGGGCTGCTAGGGGAGCTCCACTTCCCCGTCCCTGGTTAAGGGTCAGTGTGAGCCAATGCTTAATTAGAACCATTCACTGGTTCTGGGGATGGAGAATGAGATTTGTTGCTCCTGCTTATGAAGGAAATATGAAACAGCAAACACACTTCCAGCTATGGATGGGGCTAAAGACGCCATTAAACTGAATGCTAATGGCTACCCCTGTTGTCTTTGAACATTTCACCGTGGCAACTGGCAGGTGCCCTTTTCCTGCCTTCTCTTTCATTTTCCCATAATTCTCTTCTGCTGTGGCTCTTTGGACGATAATGGGCACATGCCTGAAATAGTAGTTACAAAAAGAATTAGACTTGTATATTTTTTAAAAAGTAGCAAATTAGGTTGGAACAGGTTTCCAGCTCCTCACATTTTGGTTTGAAGAGTGCAGCAATTTCAGGCATTGAAAACAGGCAGAAACAAACTGAGATGAACATCTTTCATTGATGTAACTTTAATATGTTGTATACAAAAGGCAACAGGCCTGATTTCTGAGGCACAATGGTTAAATTGTGGGAGCAACACAACTTAGGTCTTAAGAAGGAGAATCTAGAATTTGAGATATTTGAATTTAAATAAATCCTTTCTCATTGCCTAAAAGCTGTGTGACCTTGGATGAGTAGCTTTCCTTCTCTGTGTCTCAGTGTTGTCATCTGTAAATGAGAGCTGCTTGGGAAGTGGAGTGTTTATAAAGTGGGAAAAAACTCTTCATTCAGCTCTTGATGTGGAGGAAATTCTCCATAAACAGTAGCCACTCATTTGTTTTTTTGTTTTCTGTGCTTTTGAGACGGGGCTCCCTATACAGTTCAGGCTGGCCTTGAGCTCACTTTGTAGCCCAGGCTAGCCTTGAACTCACAATGATCCTCCTGCCTCAGCTTCCCGAGTACTGGGATTACAGGCATGCACCACCATGCCTGGCTAACAGTGGCCACTCTGATGATGGTGTGATTAATAGTTTGCTGGACGACTCTGGGCCAATGATTTCCCCAAGCTTCAAACCCTCCATCTGCAAAGGCAAGCTAATAAGAGTACCTGAGTCCTTGGCTTAAGGCTCTAGATGAGCATTAAATGATGAAGGGTACTTGGCACAAGACCTGGCACATAATAAAATCTCAGCAAGGACCTGCTGAATGAATGGGGGCAGAGCTGAAGAAGCTCCATCTCAGACCCGAAGTGTTTAATACTGGAAACAAAAGGAGAAAAATTCAAACAGCCTTGGACTTTCTGTCAGTTACTGTTTTGTTGGCGGATAAAGACCTTTCACTGCTTGGTTGCTCTTTGCTGTGCCCGCTTTTTCAGGCCCTTATCAAGACTGTGTGCCGGAAGAGGGAAACAGGATGCTGACATACATACATGACAACCCAGTATCATAACAGGCCCCCAGCAAGAAGGCAGGCAAGAGCCATAAATAATAGAGCCACCTGCACACAGCCGCTCGGCCAGTGGGGCCTGTCCTGGGTACATCATCTTAGTCTCTGCCTGGCACCTCCAGTGGCCAGTGTCCTTTCCTTGAGCTCCTGCAGCCTCCTCCCCAGAATGGTTCTCCAGGGAAGTGACTCACTCTCATGGACAGACTCCACTCTCCTGGCTTTCTCTTCCCACTCTCCTTGGGAGAGAAGCTTCTGGAAAACCAGACAGGACTAGAACTGCTTAGTCAGCGTCTCTCTGGGGGCAATTCAGATGTCTCTTACATAGCATTTATAGCTTTAATATCTAATTATAAAAGTGATGCATGTTTATCTTAGAAGACTTGGAGGAAAAATCTGGGGAAAGAAAAACAAGCATGTAGATGAAAATAAAAATCCCTAGGTCATAGTGCAGGCCAATTAAGCCAGAATTTCTAGAAGTGGGATCCTCCAGCAGGATTTTGTTTTTAATATTTTTGACATGGTTCCAGCGTGCAGGGAAGGTTGAGCCATCAACTTGGAGAGCTTTACCAATCATATTTCAAAATATTTTTTTTTGTTTTGTTTTTATTCTTTACTTTTTGTTTTGATTATGTGGATCAAACTGCACAAATTATTTGAAATGGTTTTTTAACTAACAATATATGAAGACTATCTTCTTGTATCACAAAATGGTCTTATAAAGTAGCCCTTTAATTTTCCATCTTATAGATGCACATAATTATTTTTAGTCAACAGCTTAGACAGTTTTCTAAAATTTGTCAATTGATTTGTCATGCTGAAATGTATTTCTATCCGTACATCCGAGCCCTTACTTGGATAGCATTTATACAGAGTGGACCCATCACTGCATGCTCTCTGAGACACTCTTTTGGATCTCACACCAGTCTATGAGCCACGTACTCCAATGTTATTCCTATTCCAAGGATGAGAAAACTGAGGCTCAGAGAAGCAAATTCTGTGGTTTGTAAGTGGTAGGGCCAGTCCATGTTCCAGAATTTAAATGCATGGGCTATAAAATATGGACATTTTTTAAGGCTTCTACAATGACCTGTCTGAAAGGCTTTAACAGCTTATTTCTTCAGCAGCAGCATATGTGACACAGTGCAGGGTTTGGGAACCGGAAAAGATAACCCAGTGGAATCCATCGATTTAAAAAGGCTCTTTTTGGCAAGTGTACCATATGCATAAAGAAAATATTTCAGAGCAGGATTTTTTAAAAGGATGCCTAATGGTTATATCGCGTGGCAATGCTAGCTCGTGAGTGGTGTGCTGCTTGTGCAGCAGAAGAGAAGAGGCCTGTCTGGGAGTTCCTAGTCTGTACCACACTGTGTCCCGCCAGGGCTGTTCCAGAGCATTGTCCTCTCTCCTTTTCTTCTTTGTTCTCTGTCTTACTGGAGAATGCTTTAGGGAAGGCGGAGATGAGAGACTGCCACTTGAATGTGCCACAGCTCATGGGAGAGGTGCTGTAAGAGGCGGCATCATCAGTCACAGGAAAATTATTGAGCTTCTGCTCTTTACTAAAAGCCTGGAACCCTGCCCTTGAAGAGATCAGACTCAGCTCTCTCTAGGTGCTCATGGACGTGAATGGAACTGGTTCTCTCAGAGACCTAGAGGGAGAGCAGAGGGCCCCAAAAGTCAAGAGGGCAAAGAGATTCCAGGAAAGACGAGGAGAGAGCAGGCAAGTGCAGGGACTTCTGGAAGTGCATCGAGGGGTTTGGGGTGGGGGTTAGCCTCATTAAGAAATCTGCAAAGCTCTGGGCACCACCCCATTCTTCTTGCCCACGTTGCTCAAGTCTGATAGTTTGAGCATTATTTCTCTATTGGAGAAGACTGTAACTACCTCATTCCCCACCACACATACATCAGCGTGGACTCATATTTCTGCCACTTCTGAGAGATTTCCTGTTTATACCATGAAAGCAAAAACAACTTCTCATAGCTATGAACTCTTTGAGGACAGGGACCCTTGCCTTTTTTCTTAAAAATTATATGCATTCTCAGTGGGTCTGGCAGGTCACAATTTTCATTTCTATTTAAAGGGCACTATTAGATGGGAACTGGACTCCTGAGCTCTACTTTGGTTGTCAGCCACAGACACACAGTTCAAACTCTCTTAGTAAATAAAGGGGGATCTGGGATGGAGAGCCGGGAGGGACAGACTCAGGGTTTTGAAGGGTGTTGTTTGTCTCTCTCCCCTTTTTGGGATTGGTCCTTTACTCCTCTTGTGAGTAGGCTACCTGCACAGGGCCTGGGATGATGCCTTTCTTTGGATTTTACTTATGGATTCTGAGAGAAAGAAATTGTCCTTTGCCTCCTCAGTCACTGTTAATGTGAGTAGATGAAGCCTGAGCCGAGTGTGCCCCCAGCTGGTGACTCCAGCTTAACAACCCAGTACAGAAAGGGCAGCTCTCCCCAACATCGATGGGTATGTGGACTCCAGAAATGGACTGGACAACTTGGCTGAATCCCAGCAGGTCAACCAAATCTTGTGTGCAGTGGAATGAAGCACTGTGAGTGGTCAGTATATGGCAACCCGGGAGGTCAGGAAGAGAAAGGTAGGAAACAGTGGCAGGAGGACAACAGACCACTGAGACCCACCCGGTTGTGGTCCACACTAATTTTTTTCCCAGTCCAAGGTTTCAGCTGTTCAAGATAATTTGGGTCCTTATTTCTATCATCAATTGTTTACTTGCAAATAAGACAAACATTCGTTTTTATTACACTCTGAGTTTTAACCCTTCTGCAGTTACTGCTTTCCTAACTGTGACACATGCAGATGTCCTCATATCTATTGCCAAACTTCTCAGATGAGACCTACTTTGAAGCCTCCATTCTTCAACCAGCTACTTGCTGCCATCTCTTTACATGCTGGGTCTGCACACACACCTCCGCAGAGGCAGCCTCTTACAAGCTGCTATGCCCCTGGGTTCCTGAATCCATTGTCTTATCTTGGCCACATTCTCCTGGCTTCTGCAGCATTTGTGATGGACAATCTTACTTTCCTGTGCTGTCTCCACTTTAGGAACAAAGAATGTCCTCAGAAGAGACCCAGAAAAATGGATTCCTGTCTTGGCACTTCTACCCTCTTGGGCCGTGTGGATTTATTCTCTATCTATAAATGGAGGGACTTATTATTTGTCCCCCCCTACCTTTCAGTTGGGATATGTTTTGTCTTTGGCAGGGTGACTGGGCCTGTAGAAAAGAACAAGCTCTGGAATCAGGCAAATGTAGGTTCACATCCTGGCTCCAGTACTTTTAGCCTGGGACTGTCAGTGAGATTTATTTTTCTTTTGCAACTTCTCTGAGCACTGATTTACTCTCCTATAAATGGAAGGAACAACAGTGTCCACCTCACAGCCTGGCTATGCAGCCCTACCACAAAGGCTATGAAAGTTCAGTAGGTGTGAGTTCTCTACCCCTTCCCAAAGATGTCGGTCTGTCTTCTGTCATCTTAGGTATTATTGCTGTGCTGACTCACTACCTATGTATGTCCTGGAAATGTGGGCAGCTCATTGAATATCTTTAAGTGTGTTTAATGCTTTACATATTCCTAAAGACGCTAACCACTGGAAGAAATCCTGAAACCACTCTTTGGTAAAGGCCTTCACTACTTTGGCATTTGTGTAACAGCAACTTTTCCATTTTATACCTTCTGGCATAACAGACAGGCAGAGGCCTCCTCCCTTCTGTTCGACATCCTCTCCATCTCCATGGAAAGAGTCCATGCCCTCTTGGGGAAGCTGCTTTTCTCACACCACGTGGTTCTGATGGGTTAAAGGGTGTCATGTGACCAAGGCTGAACCAATTAAGGTAACTCATTCCTTGGGCTGTGGTGATTGGCTCAGTGGTGACCCCATGACTCAAGTTTGCTTTATTATCATTCTTCTCTTGAATTTTATATGAGGATTCTGAAAGAGAGAAATCTTTTCCTTGGGAGTTGCTAGTCTGATGAAGACTAGAACTGCCTGAGCCAATCTGTTGTGTAGATAAAGCTCTTGTATATTGAAAAGAATGAGTGCAGAACTTGGAAAGAGCCAGATGGGGTGGGCAGATGGATGGGAAAGAGATGATACCATCACCGGATTTCCTGGGGAAAGCACTAGTCCCGGCCTGTGTAGATATGAGCCAGTAAATTCTGATTTTTCCTTAGCCTGGATTGAGCTAGGTTTCTGTCCCTTGAATTCCAGAGTCTTAATAAATTCACTGGTGTATTTAAAGTAATGTCTGCCTTATAAATGACAGTTATATATATGACACAACAAAATCCTGACAGCTAGCTTGTTGCTAATGAGGAACTGAGTCATCTGTTGCATTCTCACTGAGGACAAAAAGGTCTGGGGTTACAAAATCCCTTCCACCTCTGAATCATTGGAGTCTAACGTATCATTTGGCACACAAAAGTCTCAGTATGTGGTGGGGGGAATAAAGCAGCTCCTGAGAAAGGCTCTGATGGTTCATGCAGCTAGTCTGCCTCTCTGACACCAGGGCCTCGCTGGCGAGACCACTAGCTCCCACACGGGCCTGCAGCCTAGCCAGCTACAGATCACTCACTTCATCCATGGTCATGTCAGCATCCTGGTGTGCAGGCACAGAAAAATAAGCTCTTTTGCACAAGAAATGCTTAAAATTTGAACCTGAGTCTCCTGGAGGGGTGAGAATAGTAAATGAGTATTAGCTTGGCTTTTGTAGGACATTTAAATCCTCCTGTTAGAGCCCTCAGTGAAGGATTTAGAGAGTTTTTGGGCAAACTCCAGGACAGCAGAACTAGTGCTATCCTGCCATGAATCGCCTCCTGAGCTGCTCTTCCAGAGGAGATCTGTGACCCCTGACCCCTGACAAAGAAAAGAATTCTGGGAAATGGGGATGCCTGAAACTATTGCCAGAGAAGGGGCTGACTCCAAAGCATTTGGCCAGGCCCTGCTGGTGAGAAATGCACCCTGTGCTGTAGTAAGGTCAAGGAGACTCGCAGCTCTGCTGGGGACTTGAGAGCTCAGGGAAGCAATAACATTCCAGTGTCAGCCCGGCTCTGGCCTTGTCCCCCAGGCCTTGTTCCCACTGTAAGCTACACTGGCTGAGGAGGGCTTCTCATCTCCTTCTTGGGGTCCAGAGGGCTGCGGATGTGAGCAGTAGCAGCCTCTGCAGGCTGCAGGGAGGATGAGAGGAAAACAAAGTGCACTTGGGGGTCTGGGCAGAAGGGTTGGGTCCCCGCCACCCAGGGTCCTCTAGGGGACTTGGCTTTGGGAGGTTGGCATTGGAAACTGATTTACTGTTGACCTGGTCTACAGGCAACAGAACTCAATACAAAGGTGAGCTGTACCTAGAGGGGTACTGCCAGCGAGGGAAGACCGTCTCCCTCCCAGCAGCCTGGGACAGAGGCAAGCGTTTTGTCTCTGTGGCCTCAGGCTCCACAGAGGAAACTTGGTGAATGCTGGACCACACGCTCTCGAAGCTTCCTTCCAAACCAAGCAATCTATACCTCCCCACAGTTTCTATTTCACAAAATAAATGGGAGGTGTGGGTGAGGGTATGAAGAGAAGAAACAGAGGAGATGATAGTACGGAGAACACGGGCCCCAAAGTTACCTTTCCTTATGAGCAGGAGGGGGTGGATGAGAAGCAATGTTATCCCAAACAGGATGATAACAGTAATAGCTATTATAACAACGAAGGTCACAAAATACCCATTTTAAGAATGGTCTTACTGTACATTCTCTAGTAAGGCACGATCTCATTTAATCTTTTACAGCACTCTGGGGGGTAGACGTGTGGAGATGAAATTAGTGAGGCCCGTGGAGGTTTGAGCATCTTCCCCCCCATGGCACTGAGAAAAGGGGGCACAGCTGGGATTTGAACCCAGCGTTGGATTGATTCTACAGCCTGGGTTCCCATCTACTGTACTATCAGGGTGGGCAAGAGGGGTCACCCACTGTGTGCTGTGGAAGCACAGCTACATCAAGGCAGCAGTACCCATCAGCCCAGCTGTGCTAGAAGACAGGGCTGCTTGCTTGTCACACGTTGGTACCTTAGCACCAGTCAGTGCTTCAGGGATGCAGCCCGGACATCTTCCAACCTCACCACTTGCCAATTCCCATCATCCCCACCAGAGCCATGCACCACTCCCCAAGCAATGTTGCTCACCATTTCTCCACACTCTTGCACGTCTCTGAGCTGTTGCATCTGCTGGTCCTCGTTCAGGAAATCCTGGCCTTCTCTCTTGCTTTTGGTACATCCCTGCTCAGGCAAGGTTCAGATACCGTCTGCTTGTAGAAGCTGTTCTCAGATTCCCAAAAAGCTGCAATGCCCTTTGCTTCTGTCATGGGATGTGGCATGCTCTGAAATTATTTGATTTCATTGACATTCACCCAGTAAATGTTTACTGGGTGACTACATGCCAGGCACTATGGTAGGTGCTTGTGAATTTTCTCTTGTCTATTTTCTCTGCCCTTCAGGTACCCAAAACACTATCAAACTCACAGGTGTTTTGGTTGTTTCCTTTGGTGTATTTTGTTTTTACACAGATGTGTCTTCTCCCTCTGAGACCCAGGTAATTGACAATGCCTACTACATCAAAAGTGCTTGAAGGCTATGTGTTGAGTGAATATATGACCCAGAACTTATCCCACATTTGAATTGCTGCCTGTTTCTTCCTTGTATTTGCCGCTAGAGTCTTAGAAATGTGTGAGTAGGAAGTGGGTCTTTATTTTGCTTCTGTTCTCATTGCTTGGCTCAGAGAAGGACTTGTGTACATGCTTCATGAATGGATGGTGAGTAGGGGTATGATTTCTGGAGCATAAACATGCTAACTCTCTGAGCACTGGCCAAGCACCTACTAAATGGAGGCCATTGCTTTGGCGGGCACCCTTGGGTTCATTCTTGGGATCCTGAGTGTCCAGTACTCAGATTTATAGATATGAAGTGATAAGGGAAAGATCCAGCAGATAGTGAGCCCAGGCACCAACCACATGATGATGGTGTCCAGAATCACTGATGGTCCCTCGCCGTGTCTGCAGCCTGTCTCTGATTCTCATGGCTTCCTTCTCTTAGAAGGCTTTCTGCTACCTGGAGAAAATGAATATGACCTATGAAAGAGCCCCGAGTTTCTGCAGGGATGATTGCTGCATTTATTTAACACAAGTGGAAGTAAGAAGGCACAGGGACCCTTCCTGTGCCTAGAATTACTTCTCTTATGCCTGAAAGGGGCCACAACTGGTCATTTGGTCTGGTTCTAAACTGGTCTACAGAAATCACTGTAGAGGAGAAATTCTCCTTTGGGGAAAGGACTGTCTTGTAACCCTGAGGACACAACTGGTAGTAGTATTTGAAGATCAGAAATAGAGAAGGGATACAGAAAGGAAGAACTAGAACTTGGAATTTGTGTTGGTGAAACTTTTTAAGAACATGGATTTCTAGTTTTTGTTTGCACATTTGTGTGTGTGTATTTATGGGTGTCTGTGGGCTGTAAATCTTACTCTGTTGTCAGCACAGACTGTCCCCCATTCCCACACAGGGCCCTTGTTGAAATGTTTTGGGGGGTGAAGGAAAACTGAGGAAAAAGTACTGAGTACCTCTTCTGAACTGACACAGACAGCCCAGCCAGGAGGGCGAGGCCCTCCACACACTGAAACAATTCCTTGAAAACAAGTAAGAAAATAAAAAAGTAATAGAGAATCTCTAAAAGGGTAAGCAGGAATGAGAATCATCTGCTGCATGTAGGTGGTCTCAAGCCGTATTACACTGGACACTCAAACAACAGAGAAATTCCCTAAAATACCAACAAAGGACTCTATTAGGATGCTTCTAAGCAGAACAGAGCTGAAGAGAAGTTGAACAAGCAGGTCACAGTGAGTGGGAGCTAGTGGACACCACTAGCTGGACCCCTGCGGTGAACGAGCCTAGTGTCTGCCATGCTAAGGAAGCATCCACCAAGGGAGAGGGATTCTATGGTCTGGGTCATGGCCCCTACAATTGGCTGGTATAGTGAGGCTTAGGGCTGTCACTACCACACAAGACAGTAAGAGAAAACTTGACATAAGAAAGGGATTGGTTTTGCTAAAACCCAGAGGAAGGGATACGGAGTAAGCAGAAAGCTCAGACATCATGCCTCAGGGTACCCCAGTGCACAACACTGTGGCTGACTCGGGAAGGGTAGGGGGTGAGATGACCTTCCCTGAAGCATCCTGAAACTGGTTCCACAATTGCTAGCAAACGAGGGAGGAAGGAGGGGGCTGGGAATCATGTCCCTCATCTTCTGGCCTTAGACCTTTTCTCCTACGTGATGCCTTTTCCTCCCCACCAACCTCTAAGCTTTCACTTCAGCTGCAGCCTCTCCCGGAGACTCTTCCTTTTCTCTCTTACTGGTTGACTCATTTTGTTCTTTGGGATTCAATTTAAGAGTATTTTCTGGGTCATGCCTGTAATCCCAGCACTCTGAGAGGTGGAGGTAGGAAGATTGCAAATTTGAGCTCAGCCTGGGCAGCTTAATGAGCCACCGTCTCAAAATTAAAAAGACCTCGGGTTCAATCCCCAGTACTTCATAAAAAGAATTTTCCTTTCCTCATAGGTCTCCCCTATGTATACCCTTATTTTATTTCACCTTTAAAATATGTACTACTTATGCAAATAGTTAACACAGCACACAGTAGAAATCTTTAGTGTGCAAAAAGCTTGAAAGAAGAAAGTTAGTCTTCCTTTGGCTTCTGATTCATTTTCCCCTTGGAGGTCACTACTCTCTCCTACATGTCTTTCTAGAACTCATACACACACACACACACACACACACACACACACACACCCATGCACACATGCTACCATCTTGTTATTAGGGCAGCTTTTCCATCTTCATGGCTGTGAGGACAGGGCCCCCTTTTTTGACTTGGGGACTTGGGGATACTTGTGGCCAGGAAAGCCCAGCAGCTCCTCTTGAAAGTTCAGTCCCTGACTGCTACGAGCCTGCTCCTGTACCAGGAGAAGCAGAAGGGCAGAGCATGGGTTCTGTCGGAGATCACTCAGGGCTGCACTCTGTGATCTATGAAATGCTTTTAATTTCCTGTGCTGGGTGGCGGCAGCCTGATGAAATGAGGCAGATAGCTGGATTTCACGGCAAGCCCTGAAGGGATGAGGGCTTGTCTGCTTGCTGCAGGGTCATGACCCTGAAGAGAGAAAAGCTGAGTAAACTCTCCAAGCTCGATGCCTCCCCTCCCCCAGCCTCCTGGAAGGAGAACACTGCCTGGTGAATTTATGGTGGTGGGAGTTTAGGGTGGGGAAGACGAGTGCTGAGTTTGCCATTTGGGCTTGGGGGGTCACACAGAGGTGGTCTGCGTCCTGGCTCTGTGGCCTTCTGGTGATTTAGCTTCAGGACGAAATTCATTTACTTTCTGAGCCTCAGATTCCTCACCCATTGAGTGTGGGCTCTTAGCAGAGCATGCTTTCATGAAGTTCTTACAAAGTTGCAGAGAGTAAATTCACTATGTGAGGAAAGGTGCTAGAACCTAACACAAGCTGATCAGGTGGCGGGAGTCATTTGTCTTCTGTCTTTTTTCCTTTCCATATTCCTTTCTCTTCCTAGTGTTGAAGGATCTTCTTTTTCCTCATCTCTTCTGGTACAGACAACAATCAATCCTTCTACTGCCGCTCCTCTTACTCTGCCATAACGCCTCCTCTTGAGACAGTGTCTACTTTGTGTCAGGCACCGTGCCTTCAACTGGGATAAGAAGGATAGGGGGGTGAGCCAGCCAGTCCCTACAATCATTGATTATCCCACTGCACAGCTAAGAAAGCAGAGTCCCATGCTCCCCCAAATTATAGACTGAATCAGGAAAGCAAGCAGTTGGCTGGTCATTGATATTATGTTACAGGAATTTAGTGGATTATCTCTACCATTGAGATTTCCCGAAACAAGCCAGAACCTAAGTATTAATTGGTCATTGGAGGAAGTCAAGCTTCCTCATTAGACATGAAGAAGGGAGACTTTTGTTGTGTGACCAAGAATGCCTTTCTACTGACCTTAAAGAAATAAAAGGCCACTGCCAGCTCCATCTCAAATTGAGATTAACCCTGAATATCTCCACAAGACAGCAGAGCAAAATGCCTTGCTGTGTTTACAAAGCACATCCAGAGTGGATTCTCCCTGAGAATCCTACTTCTTGATGCATGAGATTGCCTAAGGAGTACAAACTTGCCCTCAGACTTAAGTCACAAGATAAAGCCAAGACCTTGTCCTGACGTCAATGACGTGCTGCCAGTTGGTGCTGAGGCTTCTCCCTGAGCAGCCACGGGCTTCCCTGCGTCTGCATTCTGTGTGGCCAAGGCAAGAGTGAGAGGTTCAGGCTATTGTTATATTAAATGGACTCTGAACACCAGAGACCTTGAGATGGCCCCAGAGCCTCTCCAACTTCCCTGTCCCTATTTACTCTTTCCTTTTCACACTTGCTCTCGATTCTATCCCACAGTTAGAAGCTTAGTGTTCCCTGTCCACCCTTCAGACCCATTTCACTTGGCTCCATGAGGATTATAAACACACCTTCCTCTCAGGGCTAATGTGTGCAGTAAAAGAAAGACCTCACCTTTAGGTTAGGGGTAACATTCTTGCACCATATTCCTTGGCAGTACTGTGATAGTGCCTAGGAGATAATGAGAAGACCTTTCCTCAGCTTTGTAGTCTTGGGTAAGCCACTTAATGCCCACTGAACCTCAATTTTGTCATCTGTAAGATGGGAGTAATAATACTCCCTAAGGTTCCTAAGGTTGTTTTGAGTATTTACTTAGATTGAGTTTAAAGTTTAAGGGCTGAATGCATGGTAGCTGGGAGTTCCTGTTAGAATTGCTACATGCTGCTGCATGTTTGGGAGCAACCACCACTCCTTCCGCCAACCACCATTTCCAGTGCTACCCACTGACTTAGTTGCTGCACTTTGCCTACCTCTGGGATGAGTCTGTCTCACACCCTCTTTCTAGCAAGCAGTGCAAAGGTAATGGACATCCTGTGACTGTGCCCCTTGGGCTTACTTCGGGTGTTTCTGTGCACCTTTTGCAGATGAGGTCACTGCCACCAGCACAGGGTGACTGGCTCTAGATCCTCCACCCCTCTGTTGCCTTTGGCTTTGGGGACTTTGGAGGAGGGCTGCCATGGCTGCATTCTTCAGAGCAGCAAAGAGAAGAGAAAATAGTGTGGCTCTTGCCAATTTCCTTGAGCTCCAAGGGAAAGAAATAGAAACGAGAAACATGAACAACAACAGGGAAATGAGCTTGCGAGTGTGCTGGAATTTGCTGAAAGCTTTGGGGGCATGCTTCAGGAACTATAAGTGTTCCCATTTGGCTGCCTTGTGTTTTACATTGTGCTGGTGCAGTCTGTTAGCTTGAGGGAGGTAAAATTTTGGAGGGGTGGAGACAAGACCCTTGGTGATGGGGTGCCTGGGTATATAGCTAGATTATGAGGAAGACTGGACAAAGAAAGTAGCAATAGCTAGGTAGACTCAAACGTTTTCCTGTATAATGGCTGAAACAATCCTTTCTATATTCTCCCAATTCCCCTTTCAAATGACATCTGCTTTAGTTTTCAGTCAGTGTTTGGGGAACTGAATTTGTTTTGGAGTATGGGCAGACTGCTGAATGCAAATTTAAGGCTGGCATTAAGTGTGAGCAGAGGGGTCAAAGGGGGCTTTCTAGTTTTGATCTTGAATGTCTCCATACTAAAGGTCTAGCCAATAGTTTGTGGCACTGTTGGGAGTGGGAGACCCTTTAGTAGGTGGGGCCTAGAGGAAGGAAGGGAGGTCACTGGGACATGTCACTGAAGGGGAAATTGGGACCTCAGCCTTTTCTTCTCTTCCTTTTTAAGTCTTGACTGCTGTGAGGTAGACAGATCTCCTGTGTCTGCCCTTGTACCTTCCATGACATGACCTCCTGTGCTGCCACATACGCAAAGCAACAGAGCCAAGTGACCATAGACTGGGCCTCTGGAAGTATGAGCCCATGTTAAAGTGGTCCTTCTCTAAGTTATTTATCTCAGGCATTTTGCCACCACAATGGAAAGCTAACACAAGGACCCTGAACATGTGCACATATTGATCACCATGGTATGAAAATGCAATGAGCTGTTTATTTAGATAGATACCATATTCCGCCTGAAAAATCATGTTATATTGAGAATCCTCAGGTTACTATGTGGTTGTGAATCTATGTGAAAAGCTGATTGTCATAAACCTTTCCTCACCTGACCCTTATATCCTAGAAAGTGAAGTCAATATTATATAACTCAAGACTAATTGATGGGGTGCAGTTAAAGAGAGATGGGGCGATTTTATGGGTTCATTTCAAATAGGGAGGAGAGGAAAGGAAATATTCTTGAAATTTAGAGAGGCAGATGAAGCTGTTGATACCTTGGTATGCTTTGTGTTTAGATGCCCCTGAAAGTCTCATGAAGTGGTTGATTCCTAGTGCAATGCTGGAACTAAACGTGAGTGACTGCTGCATCAGTCCACTGATTGGATTGGCACCACCCTAATCTCAGTAGACTGGGTACAAGATAAGTGACAGAGAGAGGCTTGTCTTGCTTTCTCTTGCTGCTTTTGCTGTCTTCTGCCACCATGAACTATTTCTCCTCTGGGATGCCCCCTCTACCTTGTGCCACCCTGCCTTGGAGCCAACCGATTATGGACTGAAACCTCTACAAACCATAAGCTAACTAAACCTCTACCCCTTTAACTTTGGGTGTCAGGTACTTTGTCTCAGCAATGACGGAACATTAAGACATACCTGAAAACTAACGTTCTTTTTATCGTCCATTGCTTTAAAAATGGCTCAAAACTTTAGTAGCCTAAAATAATATTTATTTCACTCATGATTTTAGCCAGAATTGGCCAGGAACAACATGACTCTCTTTCTACTCAGCTAGGATAGCTGGAAGGCTGGGACTAGACCCTCTCCTGTTTGCTCACTCACATGCCTGGCAATTAATGCTGGCTCTCAGTTGGGCCTGGCTTCCTCCTCGGCAGTGGTGACTTACGATCCAGGGGTGAACACCTTGAAGGAGAGGGCCAGACAAAAGAAGCTATATTGCCCTTCTAACTAGCCTGGCAAGTCACCCATCACTTTGGGTCTTTGACTGTGTCCTCACTTTGATTGTGTCCTCTTCATTATAAATGAGTCATCAAGTGCATGAATTTTCTTGGGCTGCCATAACAAACTGCCAGGAACTGGGTGGTTTAAATAACAGAAATTTATTTTCCCTTCCTGCAGCCAGAAGTCTGAGACTGAGTTGGTTTTTTTTGAGGCCTCTCTCTTTAGTTTGTGTGTGTCTGTCTTCTCCTTGCATCTTCACAAGATCTTCTTTCTATGCATGTCAGCATCTTAATCTCCTTTTCTAACAAGGACACCTAATGGTCTCATTTTAACTTAACCCTCTCTTTAAAGGCCTGACCTCCAAATAGAATCTGAAGTACTGTGGGTTAGGTCTTAAAATATGAATTTGGCCAGGGACATTATTGAGCCTGTGATATCAGAGATAACCCATACTCAGTGGGAGAGGAATGTCAAAGAATTTGTGGATGAATTTTAACATCACTACCACTGGGTAAGTGACAGTGGTTTTAGCAAGTCCTGTAGTTGACTAGGTTCTATGCTCAACCTCTACCCAGTACCTCCAAGGCCTGTTAAATCTTAGAGGTCAGTTGCAGCCTGGCTTTCAGTAATGACCCAGCCCCAGGTGTGAGCTGCATGGAAAACTTCTTATCAATAAAAGGGCTATCGGTTTAAGAAACTAGCATTTCAGCCACAAAACAACTCAAGAAGACCCTTTTCCTGTTATCCAACCTCCAAATGAGATCTTGGATTCTGGGATGGGGAGATCGCTTGGCAGCATAGTGCCTGCCTGGCAAGTATATGGTCCTGAATTTAATTCCTGGTATAAAAAAATCTTGTATTCTGATCTGAATTCAAGGGATAGAAAGTCTTTTAAAATCATGACTGAGATTGAATTTCTCAACCAGCCTGGTGAAGCTATGAGTTAATTTCATTTGACTTGAATTAATGTGATATTTCTTCTAATGAGCTGGGGACCAGGCACACTGGGTTACAGGAAGATATAAATTATGACAAATTTTCACTTTAGATAATTTTTGTATCACTCCCTCTCCTCATCCAAAAATGTAGATAATTTTTTATCTCTCTCTATCTTATTTCAGTATTATGAATTCTCAGTCCACCAGTTCCACTCTAACTGACATCTGTGATTCCAAATGGCTGCAGTGATGATGCATTTCTCTCCATAGCTACTGCCATACATGTGTGCATTGGTCTGCTTTGTGTTGCCATAACAAAGTAACAGAGACTGGGTATTTTATGAAGAAAAGAGGTTTATCTAGCCAGGTATGATGGCACATACCTGTAATACCAGCACTCAGGAGGCTGAGGCAGGAGGATTGCTATGAGTTTGAGGCCAGCCTGGACTACAAAGTGAGTTCAAAGCCAACCTGAACTGCATAGCAAGACCTTGTCTCAAAAAGACAAAAAAAAAAAAAAAAAAGAAAAAGAAAGAAAGAGAAGGACATAAATATTGTTTTAGGCTACTAAAATTTTGGGCCATTTTTAAAGCAATGGACGATAAAAAGAATGTTAGTTTTCAGGTATGTCTTAATGTTCTGTCATTGCTGAGACAAAGTACCTGACACCCAAAGTTAAAGGGGGAAAGGTTTAGTTAGCTTATGGTTTGTAGAGGTTTCAGTCTACCTTCTGGACATAGAGGAGTATGGTGCTGAATGTGCTTGGCTCTGATGAAGGACTTCTGGGTACACCCCAATGTGGTAATGGCATCATGGTGGGATCACATGTGAGAGGAAAGATCTCTTGGTAAGACAGGAGCCACAGAGACTTAGGGGCTGAACTTGCTCCTGTTATAAAATCCACTCTTGCAAGAACTGGTGAGTCCACCAAGGGCTACATTTGTCCCTCTTGAAGATGGACCCTTATGATCTAATTCCTTACAGTCAGCCTGTTATGGTTGATACATTGTGTCAACTTGGGGAGTCTAGAGGTTTGGCTGGCTGGTTCAGCAGGAAGCCAGGGTGCTTACTTTGGTACATCCTGAGCCTGTGGAAGAGGAGGGGGGTGGAGATTGTGTGAGTGCTACATGCCCCCTGGGTGGGGTTAGCCTGTTTACAATGTAAGGGAAGGAAACAGGCTGCTTGCAGCCATTCCTCCCTTTTGCTGGTTGTTTCGCTGTGCTCTGCTGCCATGAACATTTGCCTTCTGCCATGTGCCACTCTGCCTCAGAACCAGCCAAGTATGGACTGAAACCTCCACAAACTGTAAGCTAAATAAACCTTTCCTTCCTTCATTTTGGGCGTTGGGTATTTTGTCTCAGCAACAAGAGAAAAGTAACCAAGACACAGCCCCACCTCAAAATAATTCCACCACCTCCATACCACCACAATGAAGACCACACTTCCAACATACAAACCATGGAGGACACTCTACACCCATTCTCACTGTGGCAGTATGGCTAAAACATATCAAACTAAAATGCCACTTTAAAGAGTCCGGCTTGGAAGTGGAGGGCAGTTCAGGAGAGCCAAGCCTAGGATAAACCTTTGGACATGGTGGACGTGCCTGTGTATCGCACATATCCCTTCTGTCCTGCCCACAGACAGCCTTTAAACAGCCTCAGTGTGTGTCCCTTCCATTTTCATCCATTCTTAAAAGGTGAACAATGAGAAATTCTGTTAAACTGACGTGGCTGAAAGGTTTGGGGTGATCACTGGGGTAATTAATCCAATTTTGTACAACAGTATGTTGGTTGAATCAGAGACTCATTACTTTACTCCTGCATTAATAAAAGGGAGGCTTGGTTTCAGCCAGAGAGAGATGGATGAGATCTTTGCACCTATATTTTCAGGAGTACAGTGGCATCTGTGAAGGAAGAGATAGAAATTCCAGTTTAATCCCCTGGAGTTTCTGAGGTAGGCCATTCGTTCTACGGGCTGTAATGACCACGTTTGGGTTTTTAAAAAAGTGATGAGGGCCCAGAAAGATAATTTGCCATGAAGGTAAAGGATATTGGACAAACAAGCTGTCCTTTGCATAAAACTTGAGAAATGTAGAAGGCATTCTGCCCTATGGCAGTGGCTGACCCAGGGCTGGCCTTTCCTTGTAGAACAGAGACACAAACACAACCTTCTACACATCCTTGTTGCACGCAGCCTTGTGTCAACTCAAAGTCTGTCACTTTAGAAAGGACGAATTGTGTAAGCAAATACCCTCTGAGGTGGATAAGAACTTCATCACCTCTTCTTTCCCTGCCAGAACAATCTCTCTAAAGCCAAAAACCAACAAATGCAGCAACATAAAAATTTTTTTTTGGCGGTACTGGGGATCGAACTCAGGACCCTGCGCTTGCTAGGCAGGCGCTTATTCCACTGAACTATATCCCCAGCCCCATCAACATAAAAATTAGAATGGCTTCGTAGAAGAAAATTCTACAAAGTCAAGAGACAAATGGTGAAGTGGTCCACAATAGTTGCAACACATACAATTGACAAAGAGCTAACTTACTTATTTTACAAAGATTTCATAGAGATCAATAAAAATAAATATGAAAAGGCCAGCCAAAACATGGGCAAAGGATATGAAAAGTGGCCTTCGAAAAACAAATGCAAATAGCCAATAAATTTATAAAAAGATATTCAAATTTTCTGAAATTACAGGCATGCAGATCCAAACAACAAGATGTCCTCTTTTGCTATAAGATTGGCAAAAATTACAATGGTTTGCTGTATTCAGTATTGATGGGTGGATAAGAAAACAAGGACTCTCATTATCAGTCCTATGCAGATAAGTAGATGTAATATTTTAGTTGAGCACTGTGGTAATGTTGAGTATGCCTTGTCTGAAATAGTTGAGACTAAGAGTGTTTCAAATTTCAGAGTTTTTCAGATACAGAATTTTTGCATAGACTTCACTGTTTAACATGCTTAAGCTGAAAATAAAAAATCTGACATGCTTCCAAATCTGAGTCTTGTGTATATGATACTGGCATTCAAAAGTCAGATCTGGATATATTCTGGATTCTCAGATTAGAGATACTCCAGTTATATCAATCACAATCATACATGTATACAGTCTCTGACCCATAGCAAACAATTCAATTCATATACAGTGGTACCTCGGTTTACAAACAGAGTTCTTTCCACAATTCTAGAACCAAGCCCAATTGGTGTATATGTTCACAGAAGTGTTACAGATTATAGATAGAAGGATTTTCACTGCATAGTGATTTATGAAGGGAAAAATTAAAAAGAACTATAATTTTGGGGTTGACTATTATAATTATGGCATATCTTTATAATAGAATATTTCACTGTCATAAAAACATGCTAAACTATTGCAAATTTATTAAGAAAAGCAAAATGCAGAACAGTTTGCATAGAATAGTCCCATTTGTTTGAATAAAAGTATATGCTGGTATATACATAAAATGCTTCTGGGAATATTCTTAAAAATAAAGAATAGCAATTTAAGAGTAGAAGGCAATTTTACTTTCTGTTTCATACATTTCTTTACATCCATTTTTAAACCATGTGCATTTCTTGCTTCCATGAATTTAACTTTCCAAAAGCAGGTGATAGAAATCATCCTATAGCAGGTAGTCTATTTACATGGGTTCCATTGCATCTGAACTGACAGGGTAGGGTGGTACTTAGCAATAGGCATCCGTACGTGGGACAGCAGACATGTGGAATTGTTACCACTGCAGTGTGAGACACTGCAGGGATGATTGGGAAGTGGAGATCCTCTTTTAAAAAGGAGGAGGAAACAGTGAATTATCCAGGTTAGTACTGAAACTGCTGTTTTTATGTACTGGTGAAATATAGGAAAACTTGCAGCACAAGAATAAATGTTTTATTTCTAGCCCTCTATCCATTGCCTGTTTCTAGTTAATGTTTCAAGTAGGATTGCCTGCAATCTAGGGAAGAAGTTAAATGTGCCAACTGTTACTATATGAAAACAGAACTTTGAGGATGTCAGTTTGTGAGCATAAATCCCAAGGATGAACGATTAGCCATGGGACTTTACATACATACTATGATTTATTTTCCAAGTAGCAGTACTAGTCTGCTCAGAGACAGGCTGATTGGGTCTTGCAGGTGGCTCTGCAGAGAAACAATTCAGCATCTCAGTATTTCAATTTGACTTCAGAGCACTCTTCCATGCAATAAAGACCAGTAAGAAAAGTGCATTACTGACCTGTGGGCGATCCATAGCTTCTGGCACTACAGCCAAAATGTACAACCACAGGAAGAGTACCAAAGTTTCAAATGAACTCAAAATTTGTTTTATCCCATTCTCATTTACTGTGAAAATAATAATTTATGACAACAGTTCTTGAACTGTAGCGGGCATCAGAATCACCTAGACTAGCCCGTGAAAGGAATTGTGGGGGTTGCGTAGCCAGGGGTTGTGACTCAGTAGGCCTGAGGTGAGACCTGAGAATTTGCAAATCCCCAAACCATGTTGATGTGATTGTGTTTAGGACCACATTTTGTGAATCACTGGTTTATAAAGCTACTTCTTCAGGGTTTTTTCTTTTCTCCCGTAAGCAACCCTCATATCCTTGGACTATTCCAATGTTTTCCCCTAACAATTCCCCTAAAAATAAGTGACCTTCTTGTATGATCACTAAACTATGAACCCCTTTTTCCCTTCCCCTGAGAAGGTATGGAGGAGAAAATGCTAAGAAGGAAAAGCCAGAATCCTGTTTAACAAGTAGGACTGGGAGTGTGTGTGTGTGTGTGTGTGTGTGTGTGTGTGTGTGTGTGTGTTTACTTCTTATAAGAAAAGTGGCCATTCATCTTCTTCTAGGTCCAGGGGCACCAGTGTCCCACAGCAGGGGGTAGTTTTGCTCTCTGAATTTGCCCTGTGGCTGCCTAAGAATGGGGGCCCTAGGATTCTGTGGCCCTATCCCCAGAAGGCAAATTTTGGCAAGAGTAGAGGAAAAGCCATCCAGAAAGTTTGTTTTTAGAAGCTCACTAGTGGGGCCTGACTCCCCGCAGAGCTCTATCCTGTCACATCTCTTCTTTCTTGCTTTTTATTCTCCCAGTTCCAAGACTGTCCTCTGCATTCTCAGGTGATGGCATCTTTTGTTCAGGGGGCTTTCAGGGGTGGCCTTCTCAGGCAGGTGTCAGGCCACACTCAAAGTGCTTATCCCAGGGGGACCATGGTCCTTGGCAAACAGAAATAGGAGAATTCTTTCACTGGACAATGACAAGATCTTTCTTTCTTTCTTTCTTTTTCTTTCTTTCTTTCTTTCTTTCTTTCTTTCTTTCTTTCTTTCTTTCTTTCTTTCTTCCTTCCTTCCTTCCTTCCTTCCTTCCTTCCTTCCTTCCTTCCTTTCTTCTTTCTCTCTTTGTTTCTTTCTCTGTTTCTTTGTTTCTCTAGAGTAAAGGAAAAGAAGGACACAAGAAAGAAAAGGAGTAAATGAAGCAATAAAAGAGGAAGGGAGGTAGAAAGAAAGTAGAGTCTGGGTTGGAGTTTAGTTAGGTGGTATGGATCAAACCAAACCAGTTCTAAAAGCTGCTCTTCCTCCTTCTCTGGGTGATATTAATCTCGGAAGTAGAAACAACTCTTGCCCAGTTTTAAAAGTACTTTTCCCAAAGGAAGTGAGATTCAGTCCACTTGTTAAAGAAGTAGTTCCTGGAGTGTTAGGTACACAAGAATCTTTTGTTGTTCTTGGTAAAATGTAGATTCTGATTCATCAAGTATGGGTGGGGCGTGAGAGTTCCACCTCTGACAGATACTCAAGTCCTTGGTGCTGCTATTCTGTGGATCTCACTTCCAACAACACGGTCATGGAATGAAGAAATAGAAGCAAGCTTGGAGAGCATACCTTTGACTCAGCCATCTCACAAGTGAGAAAACTGAAGCCCAGAGTGTTTACAAAAGAACTCGTCCTAGAACTGCACCCGCACACTCCCAGCTGAGTGCTTTTTTAATTTCCTGGAATTGCAGCAGGAACTAAAACAGGCACTGCATACAGTGAGGTTTGGGAAACAATACAGCAATCTATAATGTGATGGCACGCTAAGGACTTGGAGCTGAAGGAGAAGGGAAGACCTCAGAAGTAAACTCTGTCTTCTGCCATCCTGTTGCCTGCTATCCTGTTGCTCACCCTGTTTTCTGCCTCAATGCCATAGAAACTAAATTCCTGTTCTCCCAAGAAAGACATAGAAACTGGAACCTCTCTCTCTCTCTCTCACTATAAAACCTGTCTAGCCATAAAGCCTAGAAAAGTCACTGTCTCCCTTCTCTCTTGAAGACCCTTATTGCACAGGGGTCCCATCCCCCAGGCAGGAGGGAGGATGCTATATACAGGCAAGGAAAAATCTGAACAGAAGAACCTTGCCTATCTTTGTCCTTTGGCCTGTTTCTATGATTTCAGGCTCTTTTGCCCAACCCCCTTTCTACCAAGCTAGCCAAGCTTCATGGAACCTAGGCATTAAAAAAGGAGAGTTTTCTCTAGATCTTTTGGTCTTCAGTTCTGAAGGCTCTTGTGTCACATAAAACTGTGCTTGAATAAATTTGGTATGCTTTTCTCTCATGTACCTGTCTTTTGTTATAGGAGCGTTGATCACCAACCTCAGGAGGAATGAGGAGAGGTATGTATCACCCTTCTGCCCCTCTGACATGCTAGAACATGAACTCTTCTTAAAAGGAACATCTGTACCTGGAAGCCAGTGTCAAATCCTGCTCTAGCAGTGGTTCCAAGCTCAGAACCCGGGACTGCAAACTTTTTTACTATGGCCTAATTGGCACCAATGAGTCACCTGACAGCTGTTGGTTTGAGGGAAGCAAAAACGCGAATGTTTTCCTAAGTCCTGGTTGGGTGGGTGGGTAATTTACGGTGATTGTCAAGTCTGAGTTGGAATCTTAAGTGGGCACTTTATGGTCCATCAGGCAGCCCCTGAGAAGAAATTGATGCCCAGAATAATGGGGCAGTGTGAGGCACCTAACATCTCTGCCAGCACAAGGGGACTCAGGAGACTCATGGGAAAGTCTAAGAACAGCCAAGTGGCAGCATGAAAATCCACTGGATGATCATTTCCTGAGGATCCTCACACTTCCAGACCCTCCATGTTTCACACTGGGGCTCCTTGTCATTATTTTGAAGGTAGCAGATTGTCCAAAGCAGCTGAGTATCCTGAAACTTCTAGGAGAAAATGCATTTATTCTATGGTATTGATCAAGGCAAACTACTTTAGTGAGCTGGATCACTGCAGGAAGGCACCCAGCACTTCAAGCCTGGTCTGACTGCTTGCTCCCCTTGGGAGGATTTCTAGGGATCTGAACTCACTCATTCATGCAGCAAGCATTTACTGGGCATCAGTTTATGCACCAAAATTCAACAACATAGACAATATCCTCTCTGCTCCTAAGGGACTCACAATTTAGTATGAGAGACTGATAGATCAACTAATACCTATAGCTGAAAGAGATGTGGGAAGCACAGCATGCTCCAGGAGCATAAAACAGGGACAAAAACATTACACTGGCAGGTGGCAGACAGCTTCCTGGAAAAAGCCATAGTTAATCTAAGTATTGAAGGAAGTGTGGGAGGAAGTAGAGGGCACAGAAAGAGCCTCTTAAGTACAGAGAACAGCACACACACAGTCCAGGGCCTTGGGACTGCACAAATCACTCAGGGCATTGCAAGTTGTTAAGTGCATTGGGTCTCAGGGTCCCTGGTGGTCTGGTGCCTTTGTGTACTAAGCTGTAGTCCAGTTTCAAATAAGTGAAACTGTAAAGATTTTATATGATTAAATATAATAGTTATATACCTCCTCATCATCATGATATCTACCTCTACCGAGTCTATTGCTGTCATTTAATCCTCACTGCAACCCCAAGAGATAGGCATTGGTACTATAGCTGTCTGCACAGTTGTGGAATTTGAGGCTCAGAGAGGGTGAGCAACTCAAAGCTATGATGCTGAAGTTATAATACTCAGAGCCTAATACAGCATTCTCAACTCCATCAGATCCAAAGCAGTTTCATGACAGATAGTTCAAAACTCCCTTTGTTATCGTGAAATGAAATTCAAACATAATGTGATCCACTTAGAACAAACTTTAATAATATCTGAAATTCCCACCTGTAATACAGATTAAAAATTAAAATTTTAGATAAAGCAATATGCATTTCATTGCAGAAGCACTCAGATCTGACTATTCTAGAAACAAAATGGTCTGTGGCTGTACTTACATAATATGCAGGGCCAACTTAAATGCAGCACTACAAACATAGGTAGATATTGTATATTGAAAGAGTGAAGTAAATGCCATGAACAGTATTGCTGACGGTAAACCAGCTTGCTAAAAAGGCTACCAGTCCTTGGTAAAGTTCTGAGGAATGCAGTATAATATTCCCTCAGAGGCTGGTGGCAGAACTGGGATTTGAAAGCCCCTATGAGCAAATTCCAGAGTTTAAACAAACTAATCCCACCTGGAGATGATTATCCCTCAGAGAGGTGGCCTCACATTTCTGAGGTATGAGGGGTAGGCTTAGGAGTGGGGTGCGGCAGAGGCTCCTAGGAGAGATGGGTGAAATTTGCTGAGCCCCAGGTTTCCCTGTAGGTCTTCAGGGTGATGAGCTGGGCTGCTACTCCTGGTTAACACTGTTTCCCAGGAGACAGGAGGTTTTCACTGAGTTTTTCCAGTTCTTCCACCGGAGCTTCCAAGACTTGTAACCACTAACCGGGAATATAGTTCAGCGGCACAGTGCTTGGCAAGTGCAAGGTCCTGAGTTTGACTCAGGACACCAAAACAGAAAGAAGAAAACCAAGACTTCTAACTAAGGTACCCCAGGAATCCAGCCTCATTTAGAAGCTGCACAGGCGGAACATATTGCACTTCCTGTTAGACCTCCCAACTGAAAGACTGAAACTCAGAACACAACAGACTTTTCCTCAGTTCTCCAGGGATTTGTCAAACTTGTGTTTTTGGTCACTTATTGTTGCTAACAAACCACAGCAACATTTAGTGGCCTAACATAGTAATTTCTCAAAACCTTAGGTGCTGAATGGGAGGTGGTTCTCTTTCAGGTGGTGTTGGCTGAGGTACTTAAAAAATAGTTGGTCAAGCAAGTTTACTTTTCTTTCAGATGTGTCCCTCTACACAGCATTAGGGTTTCCTCACATCATGGTTCCTGGATTCCTCAAATAAGCCCCTAAGTGAAGACACAGACTCTACTGTATCATTACACTCTATCATTTCAGCAGCCTTGTAGCCATCAAACAAGCTATCCCAGAGTCAAGACGAGGTGAGTTACACTCCATTTTTGATAATGAATTGAAAAGAATTTATGGCTATCTTTTCTCTGCTATGTATCATGTGCTGGTTTCCTGGGGATATTAAAAGTGAGCAAAATCAGACAGAATCTTTTCTCCCCTAAAGCTGTAGCCTGGTGGTAGAAGTCAGTTAGCCACGTAAGTAAATGTATAAATAGAGACTGTGAAAGGAAGTGCTTGATGCCATAAGAGCCATAAAACGGGAAGAAAACCATTACCAAGGGTGAGTAGAAATATTTATCTGAAAAAACAATATGAACAATCAGTGCCATTATCGAAATTGTATGTGGGTGTTATGGTTGATACATTGTGTCAACTTGGGGCGTCTAGAGGTTTAACTAAGTAACTCAGCAGTTGTAAATCTTGGGGTAAACAGGACATGCCCTTACCCTTGTGGGATGTTGTTTATGTTAATCTGGGAAGTTTAAAAGGTTAACTATGTGATTCAGCGGGAAGCCAGGGTGCTTATTTGTATTTATTCTAAACCTGTGCTAAAGGAAGGCATACAGAGGGTGTGGGTGCAGAGGACCACGCCCCCCACCTCCCCAGAGCTGGTAGGCTATAAAAAGAAAAGAAGGACCGGCCGCGAGTTCTTCGGAGGCGCTCCAGTCTTCACCCTCAGCTCGGTCGTCTCCCGGCTTCCGGTGCGGACTCTTCGGCTTCCGCCTGGGACTTCATCATAGACTCATCAGCATTTCGTCGCAGACTCAACAGACCTCGATACGCACGGACACTGCGGTGAGCTCCAGGCCCCAGGCCTGGGCTGTTCCATCTCCAGTGTGCAGACACCCTCTGCACACTTCCTCATCTAATCCTGTAGCTGACCATTGTAAGCCAAATAGGAAATTTGTTGTGCATTTGTATATCTTGTGTTAAATCTGTTTCTCTAGTAAACCCTGACTGATACAATGGGTAAAGTGCATGGTATGTTCTTAACCAACATTTATTGAGAGAAGGAAGGATAAGAACGAAGAACACTCAGAGGTGAGAGCCAGGGGGGATAGGAGAGCAGAGAGAATGGAAGACTGTGTTAGTAGATAAGCCGGAGAAGGCTGCATTGAGTATTTTGAATCTTTAGCCTTAGAACAATGGATTTTAATCTAAAGCAAGTCAGTAAGGTCTGGGTTTCTGAGGTCACCCTGACTATAACATGGAGAATCAAGATGGTTTGGAGGGAGGGAGGTGGGAGGAAACGAGAATGAAGGGAGGAAGGAGAACGGTGGGATGCTAGGTAGTAGACTCTACAAGTAGTGGTGAGAACATATCCAAGGTGACGGATGTGAGTTAGAGAAAACTATAGAGTGCCATCAAGACTGAGGGAAAGAAATATCTCCAAACTCACAGTCAACTCCTCTTTGTTCTGGGAGCCTGTGGGAGTCTATGGGTGTCCTGGAACAACCATCCAGGGTCTGGCGACCTTACGACACTCTGGAGGAAAGGGAGAGAAGGGGTAGCAAACACAATTTGGCTTCTGTCAGAGCTGCAGTTCAGGCAGGTATCCAGATACCTTTTCCCACCTCTAATGAGAATTATTGATTTGTGCTTCCGAGAACATAATTTTGGCCCTTTCAGGCTTCTTTTTTTGCACTCGTCTTCCCCTGGTCTAGAGTGGGACCACAGCTCTAAAGATCCATGGCTTTGAACCAGATGCAAAAGAAGAGGGCAAGATTTTCTGGCTGAGGGTCCTGCTGTCCCAAGTTGGGGCATGAATCACTGTCAATTTCCTGGACACAGGAGCTGCAGAAATAAGGGCGTTGTATTTAGGATTCTCTATCAGGGCCACTTTGAAAGTTTTGCTTTAACCTTTGATATTGTAGAGAATTTCAAACTTCCTCAAAGGAAGAACAGTATAATGAGTCTCCAAATCACCTCGACAATTGTCACTTCATGGAAATCCTGTTTCATCCCTACCTGTTACCTCTCTCTCCTTGTATTATTATGAGGTGATTCCTAGATGTCATATGATTTCATCTGTAAACATTTCAGTGTAATTCTCCATAATACAGGGCTTCTTTCTAAAAAAAAACACACAATAAAACAATTACCACACTTAAACATATGGGTAATTACAAATATTATTTTGGCCAACAAGAGACCACATGTATGATAGTGGTCCCATAAGGTTATAGTGGTGTTGAGAATTTCCTGTTACCTGATGAAGACATAGCCATCTTAATGTCATAGGGGACCCACTGATGGCTGTTTCTGGTCATGCAAGTGTAAATAAGCCCACAGCTTCGCCATCTGCATACAAGGAAACCAATATAATTACCCTCACATAGAGTACAGGGTAGTTGATATTGATCATAAATGACTATATTACTTGTTTATGTAGTTACCATAGTACTTTGTGTCATTATTTTAGCGTATACCTTTCTATTTATTAAATAAAGTATACTATAAAGCAATGTGCCTTGTTGCACTGGTAGACACCTCACACATCTTATTTACTGTGTAGTTTGTCTGTATCAAGAGGCCATGTCAAGTAATTGACTTATATCTTCTAGGTTTGTGTAGGTATATTCTGTTCCCTTCACATAACGATGAAATCTTTTAATGATACAGTTCTGAGAACATCCTTGTTGAATGATGCATGATTGTATTTATAACATGATTGTATTATAGAATATGATCTATTATGATTATCTGATAGCATCAAATAATTAATAGATATTTGTGCTCTCCCTATTATATACAAAAGTTGCTTTTAGTTTGTTTTTTTCATTTAAGTCACAATGAAGCGAAGGTACATGCCTCTTAATTCATATCTGTACCTCTTAACTTGTTTATAATCTATATGTTCTCCTTTTCTCTTTTTAAAATTTTTTATTTTAAAGATAAAAGAATGAAAACATATTAACAAACATACATTTAGAAAAAAACACAAAAACAATACAAGCAATACAGAATTTCGGACAAGGTGATAGGAAATTAACAATGGTTGTTCTATTACACATTAATATCTTCAAATTGGTTACTCAGATAAACAAATGTAGACATGCAAGATTGATCAAACACTTAAACATTAACTGTTCCTTTCAATAGAGCAATAAAGTCAATAGTACAACTATGCTAGCTCTCCTGTGTATACACATATACGTAGTTTTCCTCTTTTTTCTTTCTTTTCTCTTTTCCCTCATCCCAGTTTTTCTTTCCTTTTGAGCAGTTTCATTTCACAATATCTACTGTACCTCTTAGATTTCATTCATTCTTTTGGGTTCTTACACTAGTGAGACAATATGGTGTTTACACATGTGGATTGGATTTATTTCACTTATGAGTATAGTCACTAGTTGTGTCTACTTACCTATAAAAGCCTTTAGCTTATCTTTCTTTATAGCTGAGTAATATTCCATTATATTAAAATACCACAACTTTTTTATCCATTCTTCCACTGATGGGCATTTGGGTTGCTTCCATGATTTAGCTATTAAAATTGCACTGCTATAAACATGGGTACACATATATTGCTGTGATATGATGTTTTCAAAGACCCAGTCATTTCCTCTCTTTTAAAAAATCCTCATTACTGATTTCTAAAAGAAACTAAATGAGTTTTCTTGTAGAGTTCCCCCTACCTTGACATGGCGGATTCACCTCTGTGGTGACACTGAACAGATTCCATGTCCCCTGTGCTTCCTGTAAATTGGCAGCAGTTGGTTGAACTTTGACCAACATTTTTTGGGAAAGCTACTTCACAGGTGGTGCTTTGTTCTTATAGAAAGAGGTGCATAGTATCTATGGCTCTGGAGTGTGAGCAGTATTGATCATTACTTAGAGGTGTTTATTCTTTAGGGACTGCAGAGTGGAGATGGACTAATTCTATCACCCATATTTTTCAAATGTTGTTAGATAGAATGTTTCTGGACTGAGAAACTTTCACTTATCAGCTATTTGCTTATGCAGACATAGTTCTCATGAATAAACATGACTAATGTTCCACTCTTTCCTTTTATTTACCCATTTTCTAAAGAATGGTTCTTCAGCAAGCTTGGAGGATGACTAACAACTGTTTTTAAGTATAATATATTGAAATATGTTAGATGTGATGTATATAATTTATTAATGTTCAAGTTATTGCATCCTTGACCAATAGGAGCCTTATTGCCTTCTGAGTAACACAAAACTAGTCACTTGTGACACAAAACTAGTCACCTGTGATAGCTTCTTTGCTGTCTGATTCGATAAATTCTCCAGACTCATTTGTGCACATCCTGCCTCAGACATGAAGTCAGTCATTTCTTCAAGGAGTCCTGGTTTCTCTTAGTGAGGAATGCCATTTAGAGATGACAGTGAAGGCACAGGGAATGCTCAGTGTTTCTGGGCTGTAGTTTGTAAGTCTGTCCTATGTATAGAACTAGGAAATATGTGTCATACAGGTAGTAGGGATTTTAGCCGTGAACATCTATCTTACATCTGCATTTCCATGCCCTCATGTTGAAATTCCTAATTTTTCACAATAACGACAAAATTCTTCATTTGATTTGTGCCCACATTTCACTGGATAGTCTCAGAATAACAATGGCAGAATTATCACCACCATTAAAACCAATTTGTTCTTCCAGTTCTTTTCTTCCTTGTGCTATATCAGAATGTACAGCCAAGTAACTGTGATGTACGCTTGAAGAGTTTCACTCTATGTGGTTATATCAATGACTGATTACATGGTTAACTTTCATTTAACTTTCTCTTGAACTAATAAGAAGTACTTTTAAAATTTTACTTTAAACAGAAAAGAGTAAAAATAACCATAAAACAGTTTCAAAACAGGCTACTAGGAGAATAACAATAATCAATACATTGCATATTGTTGTGTTCACATTAGCTGTTCAGAGTAGGAGAGATATAGGCATGAAACATTGTCTGAAAAATATATTAGCACAAAACTTTCCTCTCAATGAACCAAGAGAAACCAACTATATAGCTATCTTAATTATCTTGTGTATATATATATATATATATATTTTTCTTTTTCCCTTCTATCCTATCGCCTTTTGCCAATCACAGATTTTTTCTCATTATAAGTTTATTCTCTATTCACAATATTTATTGTACAGTTTGGATTTTATTCTTTAAGTTTCTCACACTAGTGAGACAATATAATGTTTGCACATGTAGGTCTGATTTATTTCACTTATGACTATGGTCTCAAGTTGCATCCATTTACCTATAAAAGTTTCAAGTTTATCTTTCTTTATGGCTGAGTAGTATTCCATTATATTAAAAAACCACATTTTTTAATTTTAAAGATAGTAGTAAAAAGCAAAAGAACAATAGCAACATACCAACTTCACAGACATAAACAAAACAAAGCAAGAACATAAAAGTGATACAGGGTTTCAAAACAAAATGATAAGAATTGAGAGTGTTTGTTATATTACATATTATTATCTTCAACTATGTTGCTCAGACTATCAGATACAAGAAGTGAAGATTGTTTACACCATTAAATAAAATAAAAAATAACTATTAACTAAAACATTAGAGATAATACAGAGTTTCACTAGATAACATAGTGGGAATTCACCAATGGTTGTTCTATCACATACTGTTGTCTTCAAATCAGTTGCTCAGATTACCAGATATAAGCATGCCACATTGGTCAAAATATAAAACATTTTAAGCATTAAGTGTTCCTTTCAATAAGCCACCAGACATCAGCAGTACAGTTAGCCCAGCTATTCTTATATACACTTACATATATCTATATACATGTATTTTGCCTTCTTTCCCTTGCCCCAGTTTTTTCTTCCTTTGAGCAATATCTCTCATTTTCTTATCATCTATTGTATGTTTTGTTTTACTTTTTCTGATTCCTATGCCAGGGAGACAATATGATGTTTATA
Organism: Dinomys branickii; assembly: GCA_004027595.1. Lineage (NCBI taxonomy): Eukaryota > Metazoa > Chordata > Mammalia > Rodentia > Dinomyidae > Dinomys > Dinomys branickii. The sequence goes on along the minus strand of PVLD010014375.1, from coordinate 7,356 downwards.
CATGTGGTCCAATTTATTTCAATTAAGAGTATGGCCTCTACTTGCATCCATTTACCTACAAAAGCCTCAAGTTCATCTTTTTCATAGCTAAGTTATACTCCATTGTATAAAAACACCACATCTTTTTTATCCATTTCTCAGTTGATGGGGCATATTGGTTGTTTCCAAGATTTAACTATAACAAATAGTGCTATTATAAACATGGGTGCACATATAACTCTGTGGTATGACGTTTTCAGTTCTCTGGAAAAACACTCAGAAGGCGACTGGGATGAAGGAAAGGAGAAAAGAAAGAAGGAAGGAAGGGTCATATATGTAGAGCACCATGTCATCTGCAAATAATGATAATTTCACTTCTTCCTTTCCTATCCTTATTCCTTTTATTTCTCTCTCTTGTGTATTTGCTCTAGCTAATATTTCCAGAACTAGATTTTTATCTATTTTATTTATTCTTTCAAAGCACCAACTCTTTGATTCATTAATCCTTTTATTGTTTTTTTAGTCTCCATGACATTAATTTCTGCCCTGAGCTTTATAATTTCCTGTATTCTTTGGGCTTTGGATTTAACTTGCTCTTCTTTTTCTAGGAATTTGAGGTGCAGCATAAGATTGTTTATTTGTGCTTGTTCTGTTTTCCTGAGCTGGGAATTCACCACTATAAATTTCTATCTGAGGACTGCTTTCATTGCATCCCACAGGTTCCTGTAAGTTGTATCTACATTTTCATTTGATTGTACATATTGTTTAATTTCTACTTTGATTTCATCTGTGACACATTGGTTGCTCAGGAGGGTATTATTTAATTTCCATATGTTTATGGAGTTTTTGTGATTTCTTTTGTCATTAATTTCCAGTTTCACTGCACTGTGGTCTGAGAGAATGCATGGAATAATTTCAATTCCTTTGCATTTACTTAAGCATATTCAATGTGCTAGCATATGATCTATTTTATAAAACATCCCATTGTGAAACTGAGAAGAATGTGTATTCTCATGCTATTGCATGGAACACTCTGTAAAGGTCTAGTAAGTCCATTTGTTCACATGTTTGTTTAAGTTCTGTTATTTCTTTGCTGATTTTTTATCTAGTTGATCTATCTCTTTGTGACAATGGGGTGTTAAAGTCCCCTGTTATGACTGTGTTGCTGCTTATTTCATTTTTAAGTCTGTTAAAATTTGTCTTATATAGTTGGGTGCTCCTGTATTTGGTGCATAGATGCTTATGATTGTTATCTCTTCTTCTTGAAGTTTTCCCCTCACAAGTATGTAGTGATCTACTTTATCTCTTTTGATTGTTCTCGGTTTGAAGTTCACATTGTCTGCAAACAGAATAGCAACACCTGCTTTTTTCTGGGTTCCTGTCACATGGAGTATTGTTTTCCATCCTTTAAGTTTCAGTCTGTGAGTTTCCTTTTGAGTTAAATATGTTTCTTGTATATAGCATATACTTGTGTTTTGTTTCTGGATCCACTCTGCCAGTCTGCTTCTTTTGATTGATGCATTGAGACTATTTACATTGATGATTATAACTGATATGTATTGACTTATCTTTGTCATGTTATTTTCCTTCTGTTGGATCCTCCTCTTTCCCTCTGTTTAATTGCTTGCTCAGCTTGGTGGTTCCTTTCTGTTGTTGTTCTTGAAGTTGTGGTCTTTTATTTTCTATCTAGAATATCTTTTGGTAATGTAAGATTGGTTTGGTGCTCATGAATTTCTTCAGTTGTTCTTTATTGTGGAAATATTTTATTTCTCCATTAAATTTGAAGGATAGTTTTGCAGGGTACATCAATCTGGGTTAGAAGTTGTTTTCTTTCAGTACCTGAAATATTTCACTCCAAGCTCTTCTTGACTTGATGGTTTGTGTTGAGAAATCTCCCATGATTCTGATGGGCTTTCCTTTATAGGTGATATGTTTCTTTTCTCTAACAGCTTTTAATATTCTGATTTTTTGTGGAGTTGAGTTTCTGGGATCTTGATCACTGTCTGTCTGGGTGTAGATATATTTTGGTTATGGTTAATTGGAGTTCTATATGCATCACTTACCTGTATGTCCACTTCTTTTCCCATACCTGGGAAATTTTCTGCTATTGTTTCTGCAAATACTGTTTTTATGTCATTTGTGTTGACCCCTACTGTTTCATTGATACCTGTTAATCTGACATTGTTTTTCTTTGCTTCATCTTGCAGTTGTTGAACTATATCCTCATTCCTTATTCTTTTTAAGAGATCCTTCCTTTCACATTCATTAGTGGCAATGCTGTCTTCAAGGTCTGAAAGTCCATCTTCAGCTTCATTCAGGCGGTTTTGCCAGCTTTCAATGGAATTTTTAATTTCCTGGATATCTGTTTGAATCTGTCTCATGCATTATAGTTCTTTTCTATATTGTTTACTTAAGATTTCCATGAGTTTTCTATGCTCCTCTATTTTCTTATCATTGTCTTCTTTGGATGTGCTGAGCAATTCTTTCATTCTTGTCATTTCTTTTTTACCTGAGTGATTATTTCACATCTGATGTATTGTATGGCCTGATGGACTTGTGTCTTCAGTTGCTGTCATTTCAGAAATTTCAGGTGTATGACTTCCAGGTTCCTTTGTGTGGATGTCTCATGGACTTGTTCTGTTTGGGATAGAGGTCTGAAACTGCATTTTTTTTGCCTTCATTTTGTCATTTTGAAGATCCAGAGGTTCCCTGAAGCTTAGCCTCACTCCCATGATAGTGTGGGAGTGGTGGGGGTGAGGATCCAAATTTCCCCAGTGCTCTTTGTGGCTCCTGTGCTGGTGTGTGTGGAGGCAAGGTGGTCCCAGATGCTCCCAAAACTTTCTTGCATTCAGTTGGCTCCCAGGCTGGTGGGGGAGGGGAGGGCAAGGCTCACTGGGGGTCCTGAAGCTGTCTGGGGTTTAGCCTGGCTTCCGCAATGGTGGAGGGGGTGCAAATCATGGTCACTGAGGCTTCAGACACTGCCAAGGACCCAGCCCAGTTCCCAGGCCAGCAGGGGAAGGGTGAGGGTAGAGTCCCCGAGGCTGTGGACTCTGGGTTTTAGCTTGTCTCCCGTAGGGGTGCAGGTGGTGTTGGCAGTGGTCACTGAAGCCCCAGCAGGCATCCAGGGTTCTGCCTGCCTGGCACACTAGTGGGGAAGGCACAGGGGTGGCTCACTGGGGTGCCTAAAGATGTCTAGATTCAGCCCCACTCCTGTAGGCATGCTAGGGGTGTGGGGAGTGGCCACTGAGGCTCCAGAAGGTGTCCAGGGCTTGCACACTTGTCAGGAAGGCTTGGGGTGGCTCACCAGGGTTCTGGAAGATGTCCAGATTCAGCCCGGTGTCCATAGGCACCAAAAGCACATCTTTTCAGATATTTACTTGCTGTTTGTATTTCTTCATCTGAGAAGTGTGTATTCATCCCAGATGCCCATTTTTGGGTGTTTGAATTTTGGGAACCTGATTTTTCAATTCTTTATATGTTCTAGGTAGTTCCTTTGTCTGTTGGACAGTTAGCTATAGTTTTTTCCCATTCTGTGGGGTTTTTTTTCTAGTGATTTCTTTTGTTGTACAAAAGCTTTTTGAGAAGGCAAGATCCCACTTTTTGATTCTTTGTATTATTTCCCATACAGTCTCGATTTTATTCATGAAGTCTCTGCATACACCTATGCCTTCAAGATTTCTACATACTTTCTACCTACCCACTAGATATAGTGTTTCTGTTTTAATATTTAGATCTTTGACCTATTTTGACTTTAGTTTAGGGCATGGTGATAGACATGGTTCTAGCTTTAGTCTTTGGCATGCAGAAAGCAGTTTTCCAACAAAATTTATTAAAGAGGCTATCTTTCTTACAGTGAACATGTTTAGCTCCTTTGTCAAAGATAAGGTGATTTAGTGTGTTTGGAGTTGCATCTCCATCTTCTGTTCTGTTGCACTGATCCTCAGGCTTGGGTTTTTTTTTGCCAGTGTTATGTTGATTTTATCACAGTAGCTTTGTACTATAATTTCAGGTCAGGGATTGTGATACCTTCTGCCTTGCCTTTGTTGCTATTCTAGGTCTCTGCTGATTTCAAATGAACTTTAGGAGTGTTTTCTTTAGTTCTGTGATGTATGCTAATGGTATTTTGATTGAGATTGCATTAAATCTGTATAACAGTTTAAAGAGTAGGACTATTTTCACTATGTTGATTCTTTCTATCTATGAGCAAAGGATATCTTTCTATTTTCTGATATCTTCTTCAATCTTTTTTCAGAGTATTGTAGTTTTCAGTGTATAGATCTCTTACTTCTTTTATTGGATTGATTCCTAAGTATTTCACTTTTTTGGGTGCTAATGTAAAGGGTGTGGTTTCCTTAATTTCTTTCTCTCTCAGTTTGTTGCCTGTTACAGGAATGCTATTCATTTTTGAGTGTTGACTTTGTACTCTGCTACACTAGTGAATTTGGTTATTAAATCTGCAAGTCTCTTGGTGAAGCTTTGGGGTCTTATATGTAAAGTATCATGTTATCTGCAAATAATGATAATTTAACTCCTACCTTTCCTATACTTATCCCTTTTATTTCTTTCTCTTGTCTAATTGCTGTGGCTAATTTTTCCAGAACTATATTGAATAAGAGTAGTGATAATGGAAATCCTTCTCTTGTTCCTGATTTTAGAATGAAAGCTTTGAGTTTCCGACCATTTAATATGATGTTAGCTGTTGGTTTCTCATAGATGGCTTTTACCAGACTAAGATAAAGACTTTTATTCCAATTTTCTGTAGGTTTTTTTAAAACATAAATGGATGTTGGACTTTGTCAAATGATTTTTCTGCATCTGTTGTGATATTTATGTGATTTTTGTCTTTGATTCTGTTAATGTGGTGCATTACATTTACTGATTTGCATATTTTGAACTATCCCTGCATCCCTGGGATGAATCTTACTTGGTCATGATGTATAATCTTCTTGATGATTTGATGCATTCTGTTTGCCAGTATCTTTTGAGGATCATTGTGTCTATGTTCAAGGGCTGGGGATATAGCTCAGTGGAATAAGCGCCTGTCTAGCAAGTGCAGGGACCTGAGTTCGATCCCCAGTACTGAAAAAAAAAAAAAAAAATTTGGCAATTGTGTCTATGTTCATTAGGGAGATTGGTCTGTAGTGTTCTTTTTTGGTTGAGTTATTCTCTGGTTTTAGAATCAGGGTAACACTTGTCCACAGAAATGATTTGGGAAGCATTGCTTCCCTTTTGAGTCATTAAAGTGTTTCAACATCAGTGGCATTAGTTCTTCAAATTTCTTATAGAATCCACAGTGAATCCATCATGTCCTGGGCTTTTCATTGTGGACAAATTTTTAATTACATTTTCAGTTTCATTTGCTGATATCAGGTATACAGAATTTTTATAACTTCTTACTTTAGTTTTGGCCATTTGTCTAGGAATCATCCATTTTTCTGTGTTTTACATCTTGTTATACTATAGGTTTGCATAGCAGGAATTGATGACCTTCTGACTTTCTGTGTAATCTGCTGTGATTTCCCCCTTTTCATTACTAATTGCTTGAATTTGTGTTTTGTCTTTCCTCTTTAGGATGAGATTGGCTGATTGTTCATCAATTTTATTAATTCTTTCAAAGAACCCACTTTTCAATTCACTGATTCTTTGTATTGTTTTCTTAGTCCCAATTGTATTAATGTCTACTCTTAACTTTATAATTTCCTGCCTTACATGAGCTTTGGGTTTAATTTGTTCTTCTTTTTCTAGAAGTTTGAGGTTCAACATTAGGTTGTTTATTTGTGCTTGTTCTGTTTTCCTGCTGTGAGACTTTTTCACTATAAAATTCCCTCTTAGGACTGCATCCATTGCATACCATAAGTTTTGCTATGTTGTAGCAGCATTATCATTTAATTATATATACTGTTTAATGTTGTTTTTAATTTCTCCTGTGACCCATTGGTTGTTCAGAAGGGTGTTGTTTAATTTCCATGAATTCATGTAGCTTTTGTGCTTTCTTTTGTCATTGATTTTCAGTTTCATTGCACTATGGTCAGATAGTAAGCATGGAATGATTTCATTTCCTGTACATTTACTTTAACATGTTTTATGGACTAGAATGTGGTCTGTTTTGGAGAACATCCCATATGCAGCTAAGAAGAATGTGTATTCTGATGTTTTGGGGTAGAATTCTCTGTAGACATCTACTAAGTCCATTCATTCACAGCCTTTGTTTAATTCAGATATTTCTTCATTGATCTTTTGTCTAGTTTATCCATCCATTTGTGAAAGAGGGTTGTTAAGGTCCCCCACTACAATCATGTTAGTGCTTATTTGGTTTTTCACATCTGTTAATATTTGTTCTATGTAGTTCAGTACATTGGTATTTGGTACATATATATTTATGATTGTTATGACTTCTTCTTGGAGTTTTCCCTTAACAAGTATGTGATGACCTTCCTTGTCTCTTTTGATCAGTTTTGGCTTAAAGTTTACATGGTCTGCAAATAGGATAGCTACTCCTACATTTTTCTGGGTTCTTGTGGCATAGAGAATTGTTTTCTATCCTTTGAATTTTAGTCTATGGATTTCTTTTTGGTTAAATGTTTCTTGAATGCAGAATATTATTGGATCGTTTCTTGATCCATTCTGCTAGTGTGTTTCTTTTGAATGATAAGTTGAGACTACTTACATTGATGGTTATGACTGATAAATATTGGCCTATTTTTTCATGTTATTTTCCTGTCTTTCTCCTTTGTTTAATTGCTTGCCCTGCTTGGCAGTTTCTTTCTACTGGTGTTCATGTTTTTGTGGTCTTTGTTAAAACTTTGTAATATATCCTTCAGGGCATTCTGTAGAGCTTGTTTGGTGGACATGAATTTCTTCAGTTGTCCTTTGCCATGGAAGTATTTTATTTCTCCATTAATTTTGAACGATGGTTTTGTGGGTTGCATCAATCTCGATTGAAGATTGTTTGCATTTAGGGCTTAAAATTCCTCACTCCAGGCTCTCCTTGATTTCAGGGTTTGCATTGAGAAGCCTGCTGTGATTCTGATGGGCTGTCCTTTATAGGTGATTTGTTTCTTTTCTCGATCTCCTTTTAATATTTTGTTCTTGTGCTGACTTTCTGAAATCTTGATTATTATGTCTTGGTGTAAATTTTCCTTGGTCATGGCTATTTGGAGTTCAATGTGCTTCATTTCTTTCTTTCTTTTTTTTTTTTTATTTTAGAAACATAAAAGTACAAAAACATATTGACAAACAGACACCCATTATCATAGAAAATAGTACAATCACAACTAATCTATAGACAAGGTGATATGGTCTCAACAGTAGTTGTTGCTTTATCCATTGATATCTTCGAATTGTAGATGTATGGACCCATATACAGACATGCAAATT